>JARQZK010003244.1:0-22335 GCA_030704885.1 Cynegetis impunctata | reverse complement strand
AAAAAACTTCGAAAATCGAGGGGATCTAAAACGGATATAAAACCACTCTTGCACCTCAATGTAGACATTCAGTGCAGTGCAATAGTCTATTTACTATGACAAAATACGCCTTTGAAGTGTCAATCAACCACTCGCAACTGCGAGGGAGAATATCTCTAATCTCTAAATCTCGAGAAAGAAGCCATGCTCCTTGAGATCTATTAGAACGCTACAATTGTATAACCGATAGCTTATAACAATGAACACAATATCTCCAATATTAAGTCTACCATCCAAATCTGCAAATGAAGGTCTACATCACATATTGGCCTTAACTTAACTTACACGAGCAACTCACCTTGGCAGTATATGTTTCAACTAGAAGGTGGAGAATTTGGATTTACCCACACTAACATGATATGCCAAAGGGAACAGAAGATGAAATTTGATTATCTTGATGTTTTGTGGTTCCAGGCGATCTGATAATTTAATTTCTTCGAATGCCACCATGATACAAACAACCAGGTTCTCAGGAAAAACTTAACTTTTTGTTCCTCAATTATTATTGGAAGATCAATTGATTCTGCCAAACAATGAACTATATCTTTTAGGATTCTATGACAACTCAAATTTGACTTGGCAAGCATACGTTTCCACTATTGCCAAGCCACAGTATGTACAGAAGCTTAGTTATCTTTTTCGAGCAGAAAATCTGGTCACGCCAGCTACTGCTGCTTTATAAGGTTCAAGTTCGTCTACTATTGGAATACTTCTCCCAAGTTTGTAGCTCTACACCTATGTATTCCTTGCACCTACTTGACTCAATTAAGAAAATAGTAATGAGACTGCTCATTAAATGGAACACAGGAGGAAGGTGCTTACTTATGTCTCTTTTAGAGATATTATTACCACAGATGTTCTGCAGCCATTGCATCCGTTATCACACCTAGAGCACAATTTACTTGTCACAAAAGTTACACAAATTATACACAGTAATGTGATATGAATTTCTCGATAACCAGAAGATCGGGTTTATACATAGCTTTTCTGAAGCTATTTATCACTCTACCCTCAGTTGAGTTTCCGGTGATCGTAAATACATTGCTTACTGCTGTACAGCCGAGTCTTATGCCGAGTAAAGATAAATAATGTAATTTTAATACACCATTTTTAATATTTCATTTCTTACTGCGATACAGCTAAGCATTCAGCTATAACGCAGTAGTATTTTTACACCGGTGCGCATCAAGAATATTTTTTACTGCTTTTGAGCTGACACATGCAAGTTTTTGGCGTCTTATTATTTTATTGGCGCGTGGCTGTCACTTGTCATTATTCGGTCAGTTGGTTAAGATCTATCTCCAGGATTTTTTTTGAGTAATGTCGGAAGAAAGTGTTTCAAATCAAATTAAATCAGTTTACAACCAAGAAGATTTAATTACTGAATATGCCTATGAAGATAGCAATACGTATTTTGTTGCTATCAAAAATTGTCCAAAGTTAGGTGTCATAGCCAATTTTAATAACCTGGATGATGAGGTGCTCAACCTTCTTCAATTTCTAAAAGAAAAATTCGACCTGGACTTAGATTAGGAGCAAAAAGGGTTCAAGCAGGCAGACCTGCACGTCTATTTCCAAAAAAAAACACGAAGATGTTTGCAAGCAATTATAAATTTGGATAAACTGAACGTCAAACAGCACTAACAATAGAACAAAATAAAATATCAAACAAAGCTGTAGTTTTGTCATCTACTTCTTGTTCATTGTTTACTATGGTCTATGTGAAGTAAATTTGGGAAATAATCGAATTAGGAATTTTGCTTTTTGATAAATTAATTAAAAAGGCGTTCAAAATCTGATTACTATCTCATCAAATATACTTGGTGACGTCTTCCTAATTTAAATATAAACTATCTAACTTTAATAATATTAATACTATGTACTAACTGCTCTAGTAGTATACAAGTATTCACTTACTTCCTAATTAAAATATAAAACAGTTATCTTAGTGTTCTGTTATTATTAAAATTTAATTCTATATAGTATATAGTATTAAATTTTATAGTGTAGTATATAGTATATACTATGGGTCAGAGGTGACCTTTGCTGTAGTGTAGTAAAAAATGTCATCATTTAAAGAGCGTTAATATAGTTGGATTGCTTACCGAGGTACAGCGGAGAGCTTGGCTGTACCGCAGTAAACAATGTATTTACACTTCCGGTTGGCTACGACTTGTAATGGTTCAAATCTAGCATGAACAATAATTTACTGCAATCATCTCGAGGCGCATGAAAAGCTTCATGAAAATTGTTCATAAAAAATGGATATCACTCAACTTGATTATTTTTCTGCATTTTATATTGCTAATATTTCGTATTATATTCAAATATCAAATATTAGAATCTACATAGATTCAATAGATCTTCATTTGCAATGATGATATTTCATGTTATTTTAATATTGAGCAAATGCTAATAAGCATTCCATTCCAATTTGTTGACAATATTAAATGGCCATGATAATCAGATGGTTATTGATTTCTACATTGCATTACAGACATTTCCATCTTGAGTAGGCACACAACGTACCTCTGCAATTGCAAAAAACTCAACTTCGTGTGAGGCCAATATGAATAACTGGACAAGATACATTGTGGCGAAGCGGCCGTCTGATATGTAGTACTTAACTTCATTCAGTATTGTGACTTTCACAGAGTCGCGTATTTGTATAATCATAGGCGTGTCTTAATCTCTCAAGGAAGGATAAGAAGGAATATCTACGTATTTTCGTTGCGCATTATTCATTTTCATCCTGAGAAATGAAACTATCGATTATTTTTCTCCAATGTAAATATCAGAATAACTATGACCATCTGGAAATATATTCCATGTTTCAAAGTTTATTCTTAGTCTAAAAAGAATCAACTAAAGTGATATACCATTTCTTTTGAAGTTAATGAAAAAGTTAATTCTTTGATTCTCTAGTGTACATCTGAATCAAAAATATATTTCAAGATATGCTCATTGCCAAATAAATAATGGGCGATTCTCGAAATAGAGCAGTACCTTAAGTGAGCGTTTTTATTCAATTTGGAGAGAGTTTTTGATGTTCGATTTTTCATAAATTTTGCATTTCAATCTTCATTATAGTTACCTAGGTAGTTTTGCTTGATAATTCAATCAATTGAAGAAACCTTGACATTTCATAACATATTTTTTTACCGTTCCATAGAAATATTTTAGAAAAAAAATCAGTTTTGGTTTAATAAAAAGAGTTGAACTAAATGTTAATGATTTTTCCTTGAGTTTCAATACTTTCATGTGAAATTACTATGAAGATACAAATACATTGGGAAATTCATTTGAAAAGTTGATGATTAACGGAACTTCAATTGATAATGTAAGAAAATTCGATATAGGCACACGATGGAAACACTAGACTCACTGTTTCGCTCTTCAACGAAGTCATCAGTAGTGTCCCGTCCATTAACCGAGTAGTACACTATGATGAGCTCGTTTAAGAGCGAACCAGAATGTCTAGTGCTTCCATCTTCTGTGGCGCTGATGTCGAATTTTCTAGTATAATTCCTTGAAGGATGAATGGGAATTCCATTTGGACGAGTATCATGAAACTAGCTTCGTTGAAGGGCTGATTTGATTAGTCATTAATTTTTCAAATGAATTTTCACAAGTATTATTATCTTTATCATACATGCTGCGCTTGTGCAAGATATATGTATATATATATATATATATATATATATATATATATATATATATATATATACATATAAGATATATATATAAATATATATATATATATATATATATATATATATATATATATATATATATATATATATACCAATAAGTCCGAAACACGTGTAAACAGTTGCTTCAGTATGCGGGTTTGACCTTAAAATTGCCTAATATCTTGATTATTCCTCGCTTAAGCCTTAGTGTATCTTAAGATTCACTTGGTCCGAGGTCCGGTAGAAGACATAAATTGCCTCCGTGGCATATGTAAAGCTATGTAAAGCTTTTGCTCCTAAACTGGAGTGTTCAAGCTGTTAGCTGCAAATGTGCGATGGTCTTTTACAATGAAGAATTTCGATTGTTTTGTTTCTCCATCTCCAAGTTTGTCCAACCATAACTTGCCTACGCTTGCCTATCTATCTATCTATCTATCTATCTATCTATCTATCTATCTATCTATCTATCTATCTATCTATCTATCTATCTATCTATCTATCTATCTATCTATCTATCTATCTATCTATCTATCTATCTATCTATCTATCTATCTATCTATCTATCTATCTATCTATCTATCTATCTATCTATCTATCTATCTATCTATCTATCTATCTATCTATCTATCTATCTATCTATCTATCTATCTATCTATCTATCTATCTATCTATCTATCTATCTATCTATCTTTCTATCTATCTATCTATCTATCTATCTATCTATCTATCTCTCTTCTATCTATCTATCTATTCTATCTAAACGTCTATCTATTCTATCTTGCTATCTATCTATCCTATTCCTATCTATCTATCTATCTATTCTATCTATCTATCTATCTATCTATCTATCTATCTATCTATCTATCTATCTATCTATCTATCTTATCTATCTATCTCATTCTATCTATCTATCTATCTATCTATCTTATCTATCTATCTATCTATCTATCTATCTATCTATCTATCTATCTACTTTCTATCTATCTATCTATCTATCTCTCTATCTATCTATCTATCTATCTATCTATCTATCTATCTATCTATCTATCTATCTATCTATCTATCTATCTATCTATCTATCTATCTATCTATCTATCTATCTATCTATCTATCTATCTATCTATCTATCTATCTATATATATATTTATATATATATATATACAATAAAGATTTATAAATATGTATGTGTGTATGTATGTTCAATATACTGATTGATTCTCAATGTATTATATTTAGCACATTTCTAGTTATTAATCTGTTTGAAATACCAAATTTGGACACCACTGGTTAATGTTTTGTTATTATTTGAAATCCGTTAAATCTGAAATGTATGTTGACCGTACATAAAGGTATGATATTTGCAGTAGCGGCTCGTGAGTTTGTCTTCAGAAGATGCGCAAAAATAATATTAGGATATATATATATATATATATATATCCTAATATTATTTATATTTATATATATATATATATATATATATATATATATATATATATATATATATACAAATTTTATATATATATATATATATATATATATATATATATATATATATATATATATTTGTGTTTCAATTCAAATATTGAAATATCGATACTTCCAACATCCGGATAGATATGGCTAAATCTTTAGCCACATATTCAAAAGATTTTGTTGTCACCAGCACTCATGCTTCTTGTTAGAATATTACTTAGAAACGTGTTTTTGGTTTTTTTGCGGGAAAATTAGATGGCCTTATGATATTACTTACGAATATTCATCATGGATTTCCAGGAGATGATCTGCTCTTTCTCTCCTTATTTTTTGTAATTATTGCGAAACGTAAAAACATACGAAAGAAACGTAAATAGTGGTGTAAGGAATGGTTGCAGAGAATAAATAAATTCACCCATATTAATCTCCTTACTAATTAATTAAGATATGCTTTAGGATCTATTTCCTTCAATTTATCCACTAATTTCCTATCTGCAGCATCCCTCTTGTCGCTAATGCGATAGTTATCATCTTTTACTTTCCACAAGCAAGGTTCACTCTTATAAATTTCAATGAAATCACCAAGAACTTATTTCTTTGCGATATTTTTCAGTGTACTTAATCTTATTGTTTTATTCGATAGAAAAAAATAAAATGAAAATTTGAACTGTCCAACCAAAAGATTGTTCAAAACTAATGCCAGACACTCACTATCAGGTACACCTGATAGGTACGCCTGAACAGTTACGCCTGTCAGGTGTACATGATACCTGCGGAACACACACACGATGCATGTATACCTGACAAGTTTTTCAATTCATCATGGATTCTCCAGGAGATGATCTGCTCTTTGTCTTCTTATTTGTTGTTTAATTTGCGTCAAAACAGACAGAAGAAACACAAACAATGGTGTAAAGAATGATTGCAGAGAAGAAATAAATTTACCCGTATCAATCTCCATAATGAATTAAGGCATGAACCATCTGATTATAACAATTCCGTGCGCATAAACGAATCAGTGTACAACGAGTTACTGTCACTTGCATCACCCTTGATTAAGAAAAAAGATGCACAAATGAGAGCAGGTACCTATATCCATCCTCACACGAAAGACTGACAGCTACTAGCAACTGGACTTCTTCTACTTTCCAAATATTTTAGTCATGATCTTTTACTTTCCACAAGCAAGGATCTATTTAACTAATATTGAAGTTTCGCTTATCACTTGGTGAAACATGATTAAATACTGATATTTAAAATAAAAACACTTGGCTTTAAGTTTCACAAATATATTGAATAAAAATTAACAATTACATTAGTCAACTAGTTTCGGGTTATGGGCCCATTATCAAGACTGAACAGAAAAATACTTAACAAGCTTATTTATAATATTGATTGTAGTAGAGGGGAAATTTGGTATTCAACTTGTTCATTTACGATGGGGTAATTCCTCTTAATGGCACTACTAATTTCTAAAATTTCCAACAGGTCAAGACGTTTGCCCTTTTTACCTGGGTGGAGGCATATCGTTTTCTCGAAGTCGATGAAATGGTTAAATTTTATACAATGCTCTGAGAAACCAGTGGTGTTTTTGTTAAACAAAATTGACTTTTTATGTTCTTCTACGCGAGTGTTGATTTTTCTGCCTGTTTGTCCGATATAAAATGATGGGCATTCATTACAAAAGATTTTGTAAACACCACTGTTTTCTCCAATATTGTTCCTATCCTTGTTATTGACTAAGAGTGACTTTAAATTACGTTTATTTGTACATATGCTTTTAATACCGTTTTGTGATAATCTGTTGATGATTTTATTACTAATTCCTGGAATATAGTTTATTAAATGATATTTTTGTTCGCTTTTTATGACTGGTGAGGGATAAATTGAATTTAAAATATTCTTATGTCGTTTTTTCTTTATCATTTGATCAATCAAGATGTCTTTATAGCCGTTATTTATTGCTAATAATTTTAAAATATTAACTTCTTTAGTAAAATTTTCTTCAGAAAGAGGAATGGCAAAAAGTCTATGTATGAATGAGTGAAATGCACTTAATTTAATTTTAATTGGTTGACTGCTATCATTGTGTATTAGCGTATCTGTAAAAGTAGGTTTTCTGTAGATATTAAATGTAAGAGCATGTTCTTTTCTAGTTATTTGGATATCTAAAAAGTTAAGGGAATGTTGTTCATTTTCTATTTCTTTTGTGAATTGAATTGAAGGGTGAACAGAGTTAATGTACTTGAGAAAATTATCTAACTGTCTATCCGTCCCACACCATATACAAAAAATGTCATCAACATAACGCCGCCATAATAAAACATTACTAATCAGGCTGTTTGTAGATTCAAAGATTTTATTCTCTAAGTCAGACATAAAGATTTCACTGAGAAGAGGTGATAACGGTGAACCCATTGGCAAACCATCTGACTGTTGATAAACTATGCCATTAAATTCAAAATAACTTTGTTTTAGACATAGAGTCGATGCCGAAATCATTTCCTGAACTATTTCGGGTGATATATTACTATTTGAATTCAAATCCCTTCTAATGATATTTTTCAATTCATTGTTCGGAATAGAAGGAAATAAATTTATTACGTCAAAAGAGATTAATTTTGCATAGAGTGGAATCTTGAGTAATATATCACCCGAAATAGTTCAGGAAATGATTTCGGCATCGACTCTATGTCTAAAACAAAGTTATTTTGAATTTAATGGCATAGTTTATCAACAGTCAGATGGTTTGCCAATGGGTTCACCGTTATCACCTCTTCTCAGTGAAATCTTTATGTCTGACTTAGAGAATAAAATCTTTGAATCTACAAACAGCCTGATTAGTAATGTTTTATTATGGCGGCGTTATGTTGATGACATTTTTTGTATATGGTGTGGGACGGATAGACAGTTAGATAATTTTCTCAAGTACATTAACTCTGTTCACCCTTCAATTCAATTCACAAAAGAAATAGAAAATGAACAACATTCCCTTAACTTTTTAGATATCCAAATAACTAGAAAAGAACATGCTCTTACATTTAATATCTACAGAAAACCTACTTTTACAGATACGCTAATACACAATGATAGCAGTCAACCAACTAAAATTAAATTAAGTGCATTTCACTCATTCATACATAGACTTTTTGCCATTCCTCTTTCTGAAGAAAATTTTACTAAAGAAGTTAATATTTTAAAATTATTAGCAATAAATAACGGCTATAAAGACATCTTGATTGATCAAATGATAAAGAAAAAACGACATAAGAATATTTTAAATTCAATTTATCCCTCACCAGTCATAAAAAGCGAACAAAAAATATCTTTTAATAAGCAATATTCGAGGAAGTAGTAATAAAATCATCAACAGATTATCTCTAAACGGTATCACAAGCATACATACAAATCAACGTAATTTAAAGTCACTCTTCGTCACTAACATGGATAGGTACAATATTGGAGAAAACAGTGGTGTTTACAAAATCTTTTGTAATGAATGCCCATCATTTTATACGGGACAAACAGGCAGAAAAATCAACACTCGCGTAGAAGAACATAAAAAGTCAATTTTGTTTAACAAAAACACCACTGGTTTCTCAGAGCATTGTATAAAATTTAACCATTTCATCGACTTCGAGAAAACGATATGCCTCCACCCAGGTAAAAAGGGCAAACGTCTTGACCTGTTGGAAATTTTAGAAATTAGTAGTGCCATTAAGAGGAATTACCCCATCGTAAATGAACAAGTTGAATACCAAATTTCCCCTCTACTACAATCAATATTATAAATAAGCTTGTTAAGTATTTTTCTGTTCAGTCTTGATAATGGGCCCATAACCCGAAACTAGTTGACTAATGTAATTGTTAATTTTTATTCAATATATTTGTGAAACTTAAAGCCAAGTGTTTTTATTTTAAATATCAAGGATCTATTTTATTAATTCCAATGAAATTACCAAGAAATTCATTAGGTACTTCTTTGCGACATGTTTCAGTGTACCTAAACTGATTCTTTTATATAGTAAAAAGAATAAAGGGAATACAACAGTTAAATAAATCAAAAGTACAAAGTTTGAACCTAAAAATTTGAATTGTCCACGCCAAAAGATTTTTGAAAACTGAGACCTGTTCAGGTACACCTGATGAAATAGAGCAAGATCCAAGAGCCGCTAGACGTTACTTATTTTCTCAGTAATAATATGTGTGGGATGAGGTAGTGTTCGTATGTAGATAGGTACTTTCAGTGTATGCATACCTGCTACCTTGGGCCGATGGCCAATTTCCAGGTATCAGGTGTTAAAGATGGAAAAACTCAACTTCAAATTCTACAGTTGAGTTCCAAGTGAAACATTTCCAAATTTTTTTCTTATTATATACTACTATTATATATTAGAGACTCCAGAAATTCTGAGAGATGTATGTTTGATAAGAACAAGTATCTACCTTGTATTCATTAGAAATTTCAGTTTCTTCAAGAGTAAATTATCGGATGTGATACACTTTCCTTGGAAAAACAAAAAAAATTTGGCTTATAAATTCTCAAAAATTATTTCAGTTGTTGAATTAATTTCTCGAAATATGTATCGAATATAAAACTTTAGAGTAATTTCAAAGTGGAAGTTTTCAGGTATTTGAAAAACTTTGAAATATCGTTGAACTATTGAAGCTTAACTTAAGTATTTATGCTAGAATTAAATCAAAATTGATTAATTTGGTAAAGTTTTTTCATTGATTTAGACATCGATCTTTGTGCAGAACTTTGGGGTAAAGAACTCTGCTTCTTGATAAGTGTTCAAAAAACTTTAAAAAGCAAATGCAAAAACTTTTATATAATTATACACATCAATGTAGCTCATAATGGTGTATGTATTTATACCAACAGCTAGAAGAAGGTTTTTATATTGCATAGGAACATTTTGTACATCTTAAGGAAGAATTGTATTTTGAAGATATTTTCGTAATATCTTTATTCAAAAATTAAATATCTACAAGTATCTTGTTCTATAATATAACTGTATTTAAAATTTACTGCTTTTCAAAGTGTATCATCATAGTATCGTGGAATTTAACACATATTCGGTTTTACTTTAAGGATGAAAAATAATATTTTCCTTGGGAGTCTTCCTATTTTAGAACTAGAAATCAACTACTCTCAATCACAAATTGTTGTAATTTGATATTTCACGGACGTTAAATAATAGTATTAACACGAAATATGACTATATACTTGACGTATGTGAACATCTTCAGCCCAAAATTAAAATCGCTCATTTGGGTGGAATTTATTGATTTATTGTGAAATGTCAATATTACCTATGGTTTCATTAGTGGGGTGTGATAGCTAAAAGAAGTTTCACATCTGGCAACCACTGCGCTCTTTTGGATTCAGATAGTACATGGGTAGACGCGTTAAAAAAGACTGGGACACAAATTTTTCTGGTCCTCTAGTGGCGTTGATGATGTAATCAATATGGCGCCATAGTTTTGCAACACGCTTTTAAATTTCCCTGTATAACTCGGATTTTCATTAGAATATTAACCACTATTATCAGTGACTATTAATGAGGAGAAAATGCGCTTCTCAACGGTATAAGTGACATTATTGTCAGATTTGTAATTATAGAAATAATTGTAACATAATAATTTTTTTAATTAAATTTTGGTTTTTATCGAAACGTTTTGCTGAATATCTGGAAACCTGTTGCATATAGCTAAAAATTGGTGGAATACTCTTTGTTTGTTAATAAATTAGCTTTCGAACGGTGTATCCGACTTCATTTTTATAACAAAAAGTTACTGAAAATGTGCCAAAACAATTTAGCATTGTGCAGTTATAGTAGCAATGTAAGATTTCAAATACTGTCTTGGAATGTGTGTTCCTTATTAAGTCAGATAATGTATGAGAAACGTCATTGTATGAGAAACGTTATTGTATAAAAAAGCTATCTATTACTTAAGTAGAGCATATAGAAAAAAATTACCCAAGCATGTCAACTAAGAGGAAGCATGAATTGGTTGATGCTACGAATATACCAGTGTTAGCTCCGTTTGTATGGGACCTGTGTTTGCTATGCCAAAAGCATTCCAAAGAGCGCCTAATAATTCCAAGGTATGAAGGTTATTTAACAACGGCGAAGAATCTTACAGTTTTTGCAGAACATGGTGAGCTTCCAAGTGCTATTAGAAACTTGAATCAGTTGGGCGATGGAAATGGTATTTTACAGACACTTGTAGCCCGTGAAGCAAAATATCACAAATCTTGCAAGAACAAATATGAAAGTCAAAAGGCCGAAAGACTAATCAAGGATCCGATCTTCAGAACATCAATGACTGCAGAAGAGTGTTGTTTATAAGAACGAATCGAGCAATCGAGAAAATTCCTCCCACAGCAGATGCTTTAGCACAACATATTAAACGAGCTACTCTTCAAGGAAAAATCTGGTACAACAGCCTGGATTCACAATACCTAATACCTTTCCCAACCAGTTTTGAATGGATAGTTAATTCAGAAGGATCATGCCTACCTGTGTGGAAATAACAAAATACTGTATACAACTTACCACTTGTACTTGCCGCAAGAGATGCACATCTTGTAAATGTGTTAAAATGGCAATACGATGTAGAAAGCTTTGTGTATCTGAAGGACAGTGCTCCGACAGTGATCGCTAATCACATTAAATATTATTGAATATTATCATTGTCTTTGAATATCAGTGTATTTTACAATATACACACACATATATATATATATATATATATATATAACACATATATATATATATATATATATATATATATATATATATATATATATATATATATATATACTAATACATACTTAATTTGCATATATATTAAGTTATATTAATATTGTATTACAGTTATCTTAGATGTCTTCATTCCACTAATTTTGAAACGAAAAAGAAAGTTCCAATTCCTTTGAACAAGCTACAATGTGTTTAGTATATACCAAAAATTAAAATAATTACATTCGCTACTTAAACAGTCATAAAGCCGCTCACTTTACTGAACACATATAAAATACATTGCTGACATAACTGTGCAATGCTACACTATTTTGGAACATTTTCAGTAACTGTTTATTATAAAAAAGAAGTCGGATACACCGTTCGAAAGGCTAATTTATTGACAAACAAAAAGTATTTTACCGATTTTTAGCTAAATGGGTAACAGGTTTCGAGATATTTAGCAAAATGTTTCGATAAAAACCAAAATTTAATTTAAAAAAATTATTATGTTAAGTACATGTATTTCTACAATTACAAATCTGACAATAATGTCACTTATACCGTTGAAAAGCGCATTTCCTCCTCATTAATAATCACTGATAATATTGGTTAATATTCCAATAAAAATCCGAGTTATACAGAGAAATGTAAAAGCATGTTACAAAACTATGGCGGCCATATTGATTACAATATCAACGCCACTAGAGGGCCAGAAAAATTTGTGTCCCAGTCTTTTTTAACGCGTCTACCCATGTACTATCTGAATCCAAAATAGCGCAGTGGTTGCCAGATGTGAAATATTTTGATAGAATTTTTAGTTAACCCACCCCACTAAAAGGCAGATATATATGAGACGTGTAGTCAGGGCCGACCCAAGGGTATGTGCCACCCAGGTGCAAAATAAAGTTTGTCGCTCTTCCTCATTTGAAAACCAATCTTATATTCCGTCAATAATAATAATAGCTGCGTTGATTTTAAATTCCGATTTCAATTATTAGTTTACTGTTAATCTTTTTGAGAAACAATTTAAAATAAAAATGATAAAAGGTTACTTTATATAAACTTCATTACTTTGTATAATTTAAAAACAAACATAAAACAGCTAGTACTCTCATGTAATTATTCATGAAAAAAAGAAATACCTTAATATTATTATTTTGTATTAATGTTTTATTCTTTATAAGCACTTTGAACTTAGATGCGTTATAAGTTATAAGTATAAAATATACTGAGGTACATAGATTTTAAGTATTTTCTTGCTTGTTTAATTGCAAACTCTATAATTAAATTTGTCATCTCTAACGCCTCGCAGATATCTTTCTCGATGCTTATCATAGCCAAATTTGTAAGCCTATTCTGGCTCATAGCAGATCTCAAATTGTTTTTAATTATCTTCAAATTTGAAGAAGTTCTTTCACAATGAGCAACTGTGACAGGCATCGTTAAAAAACTCCGTTAGGATACACATAAGTTGGGAAAAGTATTAATTAAATTATGTTTGCCTTTCATGATATTTGTTCTTCGTGGCTTATATCCGGTGTATAATCTAATATGATCGAATAGTATTTACATAATTTTAATGTTGCAATTATATTTTGTTATACTTTTTCACCTATCAGACAAATTGCAATCAGCAAGTGATTTTTTAATTTCGTCTTTTTCGGCTTTTCTTTTTGGATACTGGAAACCACAATTATTTTACAATAAAAATAAATTTGACAAATATTACAAAATAGATAAAATTAGAGATTAAATTTCAACATAATCAAAAATACTTACGTTTCTTAATTTTAAACTTGCAAAAAGCGCTTGACCTAATTAACTATTATTTCACTCTTACTTCATACTTGTATTCAATCAGGAACTAAATTAAATTAATACTGGTTTCAAAATGATTCAAAAAAGCACAAAAAATAGAATATTTTTGTCTCAAAAGAGTACCGCCAAAAGCCTAGTTTTGAAGTATAGGTGATTTTCCAAAATCTACTATTTTGCTGCCGTCATGCTTACCTATATCCACAAAGCGGTAACTCGTGTGTCGGCATATTTACGGTATACGAAGTAATATTTTTATAGTCATCCTCATCTTTGTGGATGTGTTTTTGAATAACATTATTTTCATTTTTTGTCGCCCCTTTGTAGAATGCCGCCCGGGTGCCATGCACTCCAAGCAATCTCGGCACGGGCCGGCCCTGGGTGTAGTTATATATCCGGTTGGAACGAAGTTCCTTTCACATTATATTATGTATTAAATATCAGGCGCAATTGAATAAATGAAAGTTTGATGATAATTAAATAAAAAAAATAAAAATAAATAAAAGGAGGAATGGTAATAAAAATGTCATTAGTATCATTTTTGAAATTTATGAAAATTATTATTCAATTTTCAATTATTATGAAAATATGAACTAATGATGAAATTAATCAGTGCATTAAATCTTAGTAATGTGATTGGTGTCTCGAAAAATGTTCATCTATAGTGATACAGTATCTTGTAGATTTTGCTGGGTCATTGTTAATTCTCAAATCAAACTCATCAATAAGAAATTGCTCTGAATTTTGATAAGAAAAATTGATGTTGAATTTGCTATTTTTTGGCCCGAATAAAAATAAAAATTTTTAAACATTTCGTTTTCTTATTAATTCCGATCCCTGATTATCATCATAATGAATATCATAATACGAAAAAAAAAGATTATTCTTAAATAGTTATTTATGCTCGGTTCATTGCTCCTATACTTTCCATTTTCCTTCTCATAGTAGGCATGTAATTTGTTGATATTTTGCGTTTGTGAATATTTTTGTCATCATATTTAAAGAATGTCATTGCTGCTCTCTTTGTGTAGTCTTATAGAAATAATGGAAATGAAAATAAATTTACCCGAGAATATCATAGAAAATTCAGCCAAAGCTGGGAATGATTAATTGCCGGAGAAATCCAGAGTCGTATACGATAAGGATTATGAAGCATTCAATCAATGGAAGTTGCTTCATTTCTCCTCGTACAATGAGCGGGCGTTATAATCCATAATGCCCGCTCATAACGCCCTAGGGCATAATGAGTGTATTAATAGCAACCGTATCTAAGGTACAGTCAAAAAATAATATACAAGTGAAAAAAAAATTATAATAAAATCACCAATTCAAAATAATCCGTAATCTATAATAATACACTGATATTATACTCATATCTTTATATTTATATAGAAGAGTATCTTACTAAAATTCACAAACAATGATACTTAACTGAATCCATCATCGTTATCCTCAACTTCTTCTGAATAACTTTTACAATCAATTCGTTACTGACAAAGCAGCAATAATATCAATAAAACAACGTTTGAGAGTAATTAATGAATAAGAGAGGATGTAAATATTATAATTTTCACGGCTTGCTTAACACATACGTATATACGTATACAGCTGACTCGCAAGTGGTTGTTACTGTTACACATGTTCAACCCTAAAAAAGTGTCTAGTGTGTAACGTGCAACAAGGAATTTCGTACAAAAAACATCAGTAATAAATACCAGAAAAGAATTTCCATTATTTATATTTCCAGATTGACATCGGTGATATTTGTGACAATTATTCGTGAACCATTGTATCAACGAAATCGGAGGACAGCTTGTAGTTTTGTTCCGGCACTGACGTACCTTACGCTCATCAGAAACCACTTGACATTTGAAAAGATTGTAGCACTCGATCCCAATTATGGAAATCATTGACTACGGTAAATTATTGTAATACAAGGGTCGCCGTGTCACCGTGTATCATTACTTTGAGAAATGGGTTTGCGGCCAAATTATAGGCTATAAACCATTGTTATTCCGATTATATTCCCAGTTGGTGGCTAAATCGATCATAAATTTCACGATCTTCTTAAATGAGACGGAATACTTATGTCGTTTATCTGAATAAGAGATATATTGTAATACGATAACATTCTATATAAGCAAAATTAGTTTTCATTTCTGATTTTTTCTTCTTATTCTACTAGTATGTGCTATGAAAACAAATACGTCAGAGCTGGGATGAATTAATTTATATGGTATGATATTATTTCCTTCAAATATGAGAGAATACATTTCTATGGCCGTATACCTCTTTTGCTCAAACATTTCGGTTTCGATATATATATATATATATATATATATATATATATATATATATATATATATATATATATATATATACAGGGCTATTCAAATTCGAGTAGATGCATGGGGAGTTCGATAACGGTAAGAGATAGAGGGATGGTTAAATGGGGGCAAAGTAGCATATTTCAGAGGTCAGTTATATGGATAAAAAAAATCTGATCTGGCTCCTTTAGTTCTGGAGTTATATAGGAAAATTCGAAAATTTCGAAATCCTTTTTTTGCCTATATCTTTTTATTTAATGAATTATTTTCAAAACAATTGTCACTTTGCCATTGCCACTTTTTCTAAAGCTATCTAAATATCTGAATAGAAATTATATACAGGGTGTCTTATAAATTGGGCCACCCTCAACTTTTCAATTTTCAAATACGGACCTGTATTTTTTATTGCATTTTTTTGAATGCCAAGAGTCATGTTTTATATTGACGTAGTATTTTCATCTGAATTACAGAGTGTTCTGGAAATATTGAACTATTACCAGTAAAATTTCAAAATTTTTTTAAAATTCCAGCTCTAATTAAATAAATATCATAAAATAAGGTATAAAATGCCTAGGATTTGGAAGATTATCTTCTTTATTCGACGCAAATTGTCTTCTCTAAGACTTCATCCACATTTCAGTTCACGCAAACCCATGATCAATGTACGAAAATGTGAAATTCTTCCCAGTACGTACATGTATGTGCATATAATCCAATGCCCAAATACAAAATAATCTTCCAATGGCAATCTTCATACTCCAGACACACAATTTGGAAATATTTCATTGTTACTCACTTTTCGAACTACCTATATTTGTTTCATATTGGCGTTTTATTTTTATATAAATCATAAAGTGTTTTGGGAATATTGAACTAATACTAGTGATATCTCATCATTTTTTAATTCCATAACAACTCTAATTGAATAATATCAGAGAATGAGAGGTGAATCAGACAAATTGATTCCTTAAGAAAAATGAATTTCAGAATTTCCAGATTATCTAGTCTCACTACTTGTTCGGAATAACAATAGAATAAAATCAACATTCCTGAGAGACATTTTATTTCTTTACCATAATGAAGCATTGGTAGAATAATTATTGATCCCCATGTCGATTCACCTCAGTAGGTATGAGGAAGATCTGTTGTATGTATTCTGCTGAGAACTCACAAACATAATCTGTCACAAGCATAACATTGTATTTGATCATATAGGTTTTCATATTGTATAACTTATCGCATAAGAACATGTTTAGTTATTATCTAGAATTGAAATAAGTCATTATAAGTAATCATAATCGAAATGAATGTTTGAATTGACGATCTTCTCGTTCCAGACATTTACAGAGTCGTTTTTTTAAGTTATTATTCGCTCTGAAGATATCTCTTCGGCGTAGTAATGCGAAAGCGTTCATGATTTTAATTCTTAAATCTTCTATATTTTCAATTTCCTTTTGATATATTCTATTTTTTAGTGTAGCGCATAAAAAAAGTCAAGCGGAAAGATGAATGCTCCTACTATTTCTGTAGAAAACGTTAATCATATCTCTTTTCTGCTCTATGGGGAAACCCATTTTCAGTACTACAGATTTTTCATTAAATACCAACGATAATTTCCAAGAAACTGTCAAAAATAATGACAAGTGAGGTGAAATAAATATTTATTTTCCAAAGCATACTATGAGAATTCAAATAGTTTAATCATAATAAATTGTTGTATATAGCAACAGAATGCCCATGAATTAGCTGAAAAATGTAGATAGTTCGGAAAGTGAGTAACAATGAAATATTTTCCGAATTGGTGTCTGTAATATGATAAGATTGCCAGTCGAACATTTTTTTTGTTTGGGCAATGATTATATGCACATAAACGTACTAGGAAGAATTTCGCATTTTCGTACATTGATCATGGGTTGCGTGAACTGAAATGAATTCTTGAAGAAGACATTTTTCGTCGAATAATGTTGATTATCTTCCAAATCCTAGGCATTTTATACCTTATTCTATGATATTTATTTAATTAGAGCTGAAATTTTAAAAAAATGTTGAAATTTTACTGATAATAGTTCAATATTTCCAGAACACTCTGTAATTCAGATGAAAATACTACGTCAATATAAAACATGACTCTTGGCATTCAAAAAAATGCAATGAAAAATACAGGTCCGTATTTGAAAATTGAAAGTTGAGGGTGGCCCAATTTATACGACACCCTGTATATAATTTTTATTCAGATATTTAGATAGCTTAGAAAAAGTGGCAATGGCAAAATGACAATTGTTTTGAAAATAATTCATTAAATAAAAAGATATAGGCAAAAAAAGGATTTCGAAATTTTCGAATTTTCCTATATAACTCCAGAACTAAAGGAGCTAGATCAGATTTTTTTTATCCATATAACTGACCTCTGAAATATGCTACTTTGCCCCCATTTAACCATCCCTCTATCTCTTACCGTTATCGAAATCCCCATGCATATACTCGAATTTGAATAGCCCTGTATATAATAATAATAATAATAAGGCCTTTATTTCCTACAGGTAAAAAGAAAACCCAGTTACAGGAAAAATTCTTAAATAACTAAATAAAAATTAACAGAAGCGGCTTCAAAAATATTAGTATTACAATAACTAAAATTAACTTTAAAAAGAAAATGAAATGACAGAGAGAAAAAAGAAAGAAAAAAAAATTACTTTAAGATATTAATACAATTATAACTTGAGAAACGATAAGAACTCAATATCACTTATGTCTATCTATCCAGATACTCCAAAAAAAACTCGACTTATGGCTGAAAACGTATCAAAGTTCATATCGCAACTATCAGAAACCTCATTGAATAATGAACACATGTATCTAATAGGCGATTGTACAAGAGAATTGGTTCTTGGAGTGGCCATGAAAAATAGTTCATTACATCTTGAGCACCGCCTAGGCACCAGAAATTCCACCATAGCCAATAGTTTATATAAGAATTTCAAAGAGAGAAGTTTTCTGGTGACTTCAAGTGATTTAACCCCAAACCTGTTCAATAAGTTATCCTGATCAAAACCTCTTGAAGGGTAAACACCATCCTCTCTCCACACCAGATACTTAAGGAACCTCCGCTGCACTGACTCCAAATGATACTTGTGAACATTGTAGATAGGATGCCAAATCATACAACCGAAATTTAATCTGTTCTTCACTGAAGAATTGAACAACTGCAATAGAGTTCCCGTATCATGAAAGTGATTGGCATTGCGCACAATAAAACCATAGGTTTTAAATGCAGCCGAGAGCGTAGCACTTATATGAGGGACCAACGTGAAACGTTGATCAAACAAAATACCAAGATCACGAATCTCAGATACCCTAGCCAAAATGCTATTTTCAACATTATAATCGAAGTGAATAATATTTTTCCTCCTGGTATATGTCACAACATTACACTTAGCAACATTAAGGTTCAGCTGATTTGAAACGCACCACTCAGACACATCATTCAGTCCCTCCTGCAGTCTCATGCAGTCCTCAATAGTGTTGATTTCTCCATATATTTCAGATCGTCAGCGTACATGAGATTATGACCCTTGATGCAATCCAGCAAATCATTCACAAAGAGAAGAAAAAGAAGGGGGCCAAGATTAGAACCCTGAGGTATGCCTGATGCTGCCGTGAACCGAAATGACTGATGACCCTCGAATTCCACAAACTGACATCGATTATGCAGATATGATTTAATAAGTGAAACCAAACCGCTAGAGAAGCTAGATTTAGTTTTTAGCTTCCATAATAACTTTTGGTGACATACTCGGTCGAATGCCTTCGTAAAATCAGTATATATAACATCCACTTGAGAACCATCATCCAAGCTCTCCAAGACAAATTGCGACATGGTAACTAGATTCGTCATACACGATCTGCCGGACATAAATCCATGTTGCCCAAGTCCTATTTGCTTCTTAACTGTTGGATAGATATTGTTAAACAAAATAATCTCAAATAATTTGGAGAAATTAGAAAGAATTGATATGGGTCTGTAATTACTGATAAACATTGGATCACCCTTCTTCAGCACAGGTACAATTTTGGCTATTTTCCAAACCTCAGGAAATATGCTTGTTTTTACAATTAAATTAAAAATATGACACAATGGTGTAGACAATACACGAATGCAATCCTTCACTATGAAACTTGGAATACCATCTGGACCAGCTGTGTTTTTTGCATTCAACCTTCTAGCAGCAACCAAAATATCTTTTTCTGTAATATCACTAATATGGACATTATGCTGATCAACACGAACACTATCATCCGGTAAGTCCACGACATCCGGATCAGTATAAACAGATCTGAAGTATGTTGCCAAGGCATCCACTATTTCTCTAGGTTTGCTATACCGCTCTTCACCATCCATAATTACACCTGGCAAACGTGAGTTGCCCTTCTTATTTCGGAGAAATGACCAGAACTCGGGTGGATTACTTTTTATATTAGCTTCCGATTTGGAAACAAAATTCTTGTAAGCATACTTGATCTCAGTTTTAACTTTATTACGTATTGTCTTGAATCTTCCATGATTAATAGTGGTTGGCATCCTTCTAAACCTTTTGAAAGGCCTTTCTTTAGTGTATATATAGTTTATCAATTTAGGTGTATACCAACTTGGAAAACGCCTTTTCCGATTCAATTTATAAGGAACACATTGCTCAAATATACTATTAATAATATCGTAAAACTTGATACACGCAACTTCTGCATTATCGTTAACATCAGAAACCAGAGACCAATCAGCATCAAGGATCAATTCATACATAAGTGGAAAATTAGCCTTCCTGAAGTTAAATTCGTTTGATGGAGATCGGTGCACTCCAAAGTTGCTCGTACCTGATAGTTCCACTTGTACTGTGAAATGCAAAGGAGGGTGATACTCGTCCACTGGTACCAAAGAAAAATTGTCTCTCAACATACAACAGGACACATTACCGAACAGAAGATCGAGTAGCCTATCACGAATATTTAGTTTGTTATTAAATTGTACAAGTTCTAATATTTCTGAAAACAATTTCAAGCAAATACATTTATTATCAGTCAATGGGTCCGAAACATACAACGGCGCATTGAAATCACCAACAATTATTACTTTCTTATTTAGCACAGCATCAAGAGATGACAGGGAATCTAAAAACAATCCATATGTAATATAATCTACTGATGGGGGTATATACACAACTATTATCATATATGCGCCGAAGCGTCTTTTTTCTGAATCGGTCGAAGCATCCACCGAATCGATGCTATTGATACTTATTCGAAATACAGTAAATGAAAAAAGCATACACTATTGGTACTAAATATATTATTCTTCCGGTGCCGTACCCGGTTTCGGGCGTAGGCGACCTCTCTCCAACTATTCGTGCTGTGCGTGATACAGTGATACACTAATAGAAGGGACCTACAGTTTTACGACGGTTCCGAACGTCTTTAAAGAGAGGCTTATACAATTTGAATACAATAAAAAAAAATAAGAAGGAACAAGAAAAATAGTAATAAGTTTGATTTTTCATACTGGAAATTAAGTAAAGCAAATTATGGTGAATAAATAGCAACTTTTCTGCATTTTCTGGGAGTAGTCTGATGAGGACACTGACAATTGTTACAACTTTATACTTGTATTTTCACCTTGAAACTGTTCATATTCATCACAGTGTTTTATCTTGAGGTGATTTATTATAGATGTTGTACTAGCATTTATATATAGTATATATATATATATATATATATATATATATATATATACATCGCATAATGAATAATATATATATATATATATATATATATATATATATATATATATATATATATATATATATATATATATATATATATATATATATATATATATATATACTATATATAATAATACATGAGATTCCATCCACCCTCCAAGGGAGAAAATTAGAAAATTCGATATCGGTACCACACACAATGGAAACATTAGACAGTCTGTTTTGATCTTCAACGAGCTAATCAGTAGTGTCCCGTCCATCGGCTCAGTGGACAACGACACCAACTCCACTAACCACCTCATAGTTTCTAAGAAAAGCGTTAAAGCGATATTCATCGGAAACCGACAGGTATCTCACTTCAGGTCAAACAGAAAAACCAATCGCCCAATACTCATGTCACTTTACACCCATACATGGCCACTAAAGATGCGAAGTTCTGCAACGTATTAGATCGTTCGATGTTTTA
>JARQZK010003243.1:0-22390 GCA_030704885.1 Cynegetis impunctata | reverse complement strand
AACCATGTTAGAGACGGTTTTCAGTCAAGATTGTATTATTGTATGGAAGTCAATGGAGAACAATTTGAACATTTGATATAAACACGCAGATTTGATTTTTTCGATTGTAAGCATGATAAAACAATTAATTTTTTTTACGAGTGTGATTTTTTGAAGATTGCTTAAGTTTGTAAAAAAGGCTTGATAAAAATGGTTCATCATTCTTACATTTTGTTTTCTATACACCATTCTGAAGAAGCCTCCAAGACCTTTCAAATGACGTATCACTCAACATCTCTCCCCTATTCCATTTTGAGGGGTTAAAGCGCCCCCTATTAGGGGGTTGCTCGTTCGAACCTCAAATATACGTCGAAAGATGGAACACCCTATATATATATCTATATATATATATATATATATTTATATATATATATATATATATATATATATATATATATATATATATATATATATATATATATATATTATATATATATATATATATATATATATATATATATATATATATATATATATATATATATATATATATATATATATATATATATATATATATATATATATATATATATATATATATATATATATAGAGTCTAGGAGGTCTGATACAGATAGAAAAAAGTAGTATTCATTTTATGGGAGAATAAATTTTGATTTGAAGAACCACGCTTTAATTAGATAAATAATTTATTTTATTAAAAGAAATGATCGTTATCACTCAACATCTCTCCCCTATTTCCATTTTGAGGGTTGAAGCGCCCCCTATTAGGTGGGTTGCTCGCTCGAACCTCAAATATATACGTCGAAAGATGGAACACCCTATATATATTATACATATATATATATATATATATATTTATATAGTTATATATATATATATAATATATATATATATATATATTATATATAATATAATATATCATTCATATATATATATATATATAATATATATATAGTATGTTCAGAAAGATTTTCCGCGGTCGAAAGTATTTGAAAAACTTGGTTCTCGGGATGAACCGCGTAAAAGATTTGAAAAATCTCGACGTTTCGGCTCCTTTTGCGAAGCCATCTTCAGGAGAATTACAAGGGAAAATAATTCAGATACGTGGCCTCAATCTGCCTACTCCACGAATCGAATTAGGAGGAATCGGAAATAATACGATTGCGTGGTCTCAAACTGCCTACTCCACCAACCGTACTGCTTCCTGTCAACTCTGAAGTCTCAACCTGCCTACTCTTCAGAGTCAACTGACGGGCCGATCGTCGCGTGGCCGTATTTATATGGAAACGTCCAAATTGTTTGAACACCAGAGATGACAGTCACAGACTCCCATCAGCATGGAAGCCGCTTCTCAGTGGTCGCCGTGTCACACCCAATCGGAGTGCATCCCGCACTGATACCGTGCGTGAATACCCCATTGACGTCAATACTACGTCAATAACTACGTCAATAGAGTACCCGCCCCCCTTCCCTATAAATACGGCCACGCGACGATCGGCCCGTCAGTTGACTCTGAAGAGTAGGCAGGTTGAGACTTCAGAGTTGACAGAAAGCAGTACGGTTGGTTGAGTATACAGTTTGAGACCACTATATCGTTTTATTTCCGATTACTCCTAATTAGATTCGTGGAGTAGGCAGATTGATGTCACGTATTTGAATTATTTTCCCTTGTAATTCTCCAGAAGATGGCTTCGAAAAAGGAGACGATACGTCGAGATTTTTCAAATCCTTTACTCGGTTTATCCCGAGAACCAAATTTTTCATATATATATATATATATATATATATATATATATATATATAATATATATATATATATATTATATATATATATATATATATTTATATATATATATATATATATATATATATATATTCATATATATATATATTTATATATATATATATTATATATATATATATATATATATATATATATATATATTTATATATATATATATATATATATATATATTATATATATATATATTATATATATATATATATATCAATATATTTATATATATTTATATATATATATATATATATATATATATATATATATATATATATATATATATATATATATATATATAGAGTCTAGGAGGTCTAATACGGATAGAAAAAAGTAGTATTCATTTTATGGGAGAATAAATTTTGATTTGAAGAACCACGCTTTAATTAGATAATAATTTATTTTATTAAAAGAAAACAAAATTCGCTAGTGCATCGCAAACATAAGGACCTAGCTTCAGTATAAAAAAAAATTTGCAAAGTGCATCGCGTACTGATTTCCGAAGCAGGTCGAGATGCGATTCGAACAGAATAGTCTTCGCGAATTGCAGCGCGTTTGAGGAAGAGTTGAGAGAGTTGAGAGCTCAATACACGTAGCAAATTTTCACTCTGTAACTTAATTTGCAGAAGCTGTGGAGTTGAGCAAATTTTAAAAAATATCACGCAAAAACAAGAAATATTGCCCAAATTTAGAGACTTTCTTTCTGTCCCACTAATAGCAAATTATAGCTCATTTGGAGCCGCTCATGGGAGCCGCTGGAGATATGGATCAATATGTTCAGGTAAAAATATATGTATGAAAACACATATATCTACGTAATAATGGCGGCGGTTGTAGGAATTTACCCAAATTTCGATAGCCCGCATGCCAAATATTGCCTTAATGGAACTCGTTTTCTAAACTACTGCATACTTTGTATCATTTCTTGAGTATGTTGCAATTCAACCTCACAAAATTCTGGATCAAACATTTACAATCAAAGCATCTCGTGCAGTTGACGGTTACAAATTCAGTCTAATTATTAATTCCAAATTTAGATTCCATCAACTTAGTAATTAGTTTGTTCTAATATTCTGATCGACGTAGATTCAACAGCTTTCAAACTTCCCATGACATTATAACTATTTCCATAAACATATTGTAATTTATTAATTCAAGTCTAATACAAAAGGCTGAATTGTGATAACGAGAATGATAAAGAAGAATATTCATTCAATTATTCATTAATTAACTGTACATGTCTTGATGTAACTAATCGGCTTTATGATGTGGAAAGTCAGCTATTGATTATAAGAATTTCTATTTCATGGTTTGAATACTTCCATTATGTCAACCTAATCAATACTCTCACATATGCCGTTACTTTTGACGCTTTTTCTATTTAGCTTTAGTTTAAATGATTCCACATTGTTCGAAGTTCACTTTTGTTCAATAAAATTATATTAACTTAATAAATTCTCTCATTTTTTAACGATATTCTTAGAAACATGTAACAAAACATGCGGAACTATAAAATCTAACAATTTTTGTGCGTATTCTCTCCGAAAATAGTGGACTATTGCACTGTATCGATAGTCAATAGTGGGATGCGTAAGTGGTTTTCAAATCCATGATATTTAAGTATTTTTTTAACGCCTAATATATATATTCTTCCAGGTACATTCTGGCATCTCAGTGTCCCCCATCAAACCAAATAAGCTGAAATCTGGGGTTTTTCTCGAGGAAAAAGAAAATTGTCAAAATTTGAACAAAATCGTCAAAATTTGAACAAAATCGTCAAAATTTGAACAAAAACTTCAAAATTCGAAAATCCTCAAAATTTGAACAAAATCTTCAAAATTTGAACAAAATCGTCGAAATTTGAACAAATTCGTCAAAAATCGAACAAATTCAGTCAAAATTTTGGCAAACAAACCGTGGGCCAAATATGTAAATATTAATCGTAAAGAATATATCCAATCTCCCTCCAAATTGAGTTATATGATTAAACGTGGATTGAATAATTGATGTTAGAAAAGTGGCATCTTTTGGTATACATTTTTTTTAGACATCTGCATATTGATTTAGAGGCTTGAAATTGGGTAAATGTATTGAGATGATTTTAGGTAGTATCCCCTGAGTGTTTCAACTCTTTTTCATAACAGGCGCCAAGAATTTCATATTTTCTCGTGGGTTTTGAGGATTTGCTTATCTCCAGAGCCCCTCCAAATTGCTTAGATGGGTAAAAAAAATAGGTATATAGAAGCGATCAATATCGATCAAATATTGTAATGGAGATCTGCTGCTTGAGTGATTTTTTGGAAAAAATTGGAATGCAAATTATTCAGTTAGATATTTATATTTATGTAATTTATGGAATCTTCTTGCGGATTTGCTCTTTTGACAATACTGAATCTATAAAAAATTTAAATCAAGAAAAAATGAAAAACTAATTCGACATTTGATGGAATATATAGTTAAGTTGGGAATGTTTTTGCGATAGTTGTTTGAAACAATAATATTTTTCGAAAATCATCAAAGATGTGAAAGAAAGCATAATTTCATAAAAAGAGAAGTAAGAAGTTAATTTGTGAAATGTTTGTAAGACTTTTTGGTATTTCACGTATTCATAGTTGCGTATCCATTCGAACTTAAATTTGTGGACGAAATTAAATAATTATTAATAACTTTCAAGTAAAAAGGCTTCAAAGTTGTGAGTGAATTTGGTTGAATATATTGAATTGCTATAAGCATTCGTGATAAAATTCTCATTCGATTTCATTAAATTATTGAATAGTTTCACAATGGATCATATAAACCTTATTATTCACACTTCAACTGTAGTTACTAGAAATACGTAAATTCACTTCAACTCCAGCAAAACCGAGAGCTGTTGACATTTTTATAGATTCCATCACTTCTGCTCACTCGAGAAAAGATGACTCGAAAAATCTACTTGAAAAATAACTTAAAAACCGTGAAGAATTTCAAAGAAGACAATGCTAACATCTATAATATGCTTTGTTCGTGAAAAATTTATAAAATATAATTGAAAACTCGAAAGCAGCAGAGCTCCGTCACAAGGGTCATATTTAAACCTCATTTTTGTTCTTTTTTCAAAACAAATTCTGAACCACCTATCAATCAGTCAATTTGGAGAGGCTGTGTAGGTGATCAAAACCATAAACTCTCGAAGAAACATAAAATCTTTACATTAGAGAGACACCTAACTAACATCAACTCAATCTAAGTACCAAGTTGTGGAGTTGTGCAAAACCTCAAAAACGACGAAAATGAGAATAAATCATACATGAAATTGGTGGCGGCTGAAGGAGAAAGGTTTATTCAGCGAAAAGGCACTTTTCTAACATCTTACTCGGAGTGTAAAAGGGGTTTGCGGGGGCAAAAATCCTTTAAAAACCAGTTTCCTCAGCTTCGTTCTCCGAAACACCTTAAATTATTGAATTTCGGACCTGTCGTTCATATTCAATTTCCACATTTTATGACTCCGGCTTGAGAAATTTTCTTTCAGGTACCACCCCTCTACTCCTGTTGTCGTAAAGAGATGCCAAAACTTCGACTAAATTTACCCATACGTTCGTAGTTTTGTTCTGTGTCAAGAGTAATTCCATATATATATATATATATATATATATATATATATTATATATATATATATATATATATAATATATAATATATATATATATTATATATACATATGTGTATATTATATATATATATTGCATATATATATATATATATATATAGTATATATATATATATATATATATATAATATATATATATATATATAATATATATATATATGTATATATATATATATATATATATATATTATATATATATATATGTATATATATATATATATATATATAATATATATATATATATATATATATATATATATATATATTCATTCGAATTGTTGTTGCCTGTGAACTATTTCTAATCTTTGATAATTATTAGCAATAACAGGCTTGTTGAATCTCAAAAAACTCGATATTTTATTAAAAAGTTGACGTTTCGACACGACATTCGTGGCTTTATCAAAACTTTTTGGGAAAAAAATTGAAAATTTCTTTGACATTTATTGATTTGAAAAAAAATTGAATAGAAAAAAGACTACTTATATGTCTCACTAAAATTTTTTTCGGCTGTGGACGTTCTTTGTTATTTATTACGTGCTATTCAGTCCAATATCAACATTCAAATCTGTTATTATTAGATGGTAAGGGAAACCACAGAAACCTTTACCCACGTAATGTTCGAAATAGGTTCAAATTATTTTGATTTTGAAAAGTCAAAGATTAGGGTACTATTTATCTTATTTTCAAAAATTTCTCATTGCGGCTGTGGCCGTCTTCAGTTATTAATTACGTGCTATTTAGTCCAATATCAACAGACAGGTCTGTTGCTATTAGATGGGAAGGGAACCACAGAAACCTTCACCCACGTAATGTACAAAATAGGTTTAAAATATTTGATTGTTTTCTTTAAAATGACATTACTTGTAATTTTGGAGATCACATGTTCTAAACTATACTTTCGTTTTAGAAAAATTGAAAATTCTAGATGTTTAGATTTTGTCTAAGAATATGAGTTGTTATGGTTAGAGTTTGTTTGTTTTGATTTATGTTGTTTCTTAGAAAAATTAAAAACTAAAACACCTCTTCTGCAAAAATCTCATGTTGTTTATCGTATACCCTGTAATAAATCATATATAGGACAAACTTTTCAAAATTTAGAAGAAGGACTAAAAGCACACAAATATACCAGAACACAAACCACAGCACTAATAAAACATAAAAATAATGAGAATCATACTTTCAACTTTAATAGCACGAAAATTTTAGAAATAGAAAAAGATCAAAAACGTAGAGAAATTTTAGAAATGTTACATATTCAAAAAAATTTAAATAAAGTCGTAAATGATAGAACAGATATCAAACATTTGAGTTCAATATACGCAGATTTAATTCTTTAATTTTTCTAAGAAACAACATAAATCAAAACAAACAAACTATAACCATAACAATTCATCTTCTTAGACAAAATCTAAACATCTATAATTTTCAATTTTTCTAAAAAGAAAGTATAGTTTAGAACATGTGATCTCCAAAATTACAAGTAATGTCTTTTTAAAGACAACAATCAAATATTTTAAACCTTTTTTGTACATTACGTGGGTGAAGGTTTCTGTGGTTCCCTTCCCATCTAATAGCAACAGACCTGTCAGATAAATAGTACCCTATTCATTGACTTTTCAAAATCAGAATAATTTGAACCTATGTCGAACATTACGTGGGTAAAGGTTTCTGTGGTTTCCCTTACCATCTAATAATAACAGATTTGAATGTTAATATTAGACTGAATAGCACGTAATAAATAACAAAGAACGGCCACAGCCGAAAAAAATTTTAGTGAGACATAGTAGTCATTTTCTATTCAAATTTTTTCAAATCAATAAATGTCAAAGAAATTTCAATTTTTTCAAAAGTTTTGATAAAGCCATGAATGTCGTGGCGAAACGTCAACTTTTTAATAAAATTTTTTTCGCGAATTTCTCGTAACCTATTGCTCGGAGGTCAATAGAGGTCACAATACAAAAAAATCCATTACATTTTTCTGCTAAATCAACCGTTTTTGGAATTGACTGCTGAGAGGGTAACTACTACCCTCAAAGTAGAATGCAAGGCACGTTTCTCTTTACATTGTTGTAATAAAAGTGTTTTTTGTAAGAGTGAAAAAATTTTTTTTTAAAGAAATTTTTATTTGAAAACTGAAAACTACAACAAAAAAAAAATTTTTCCGTATTTTATTTTATTCATTCATTGTCGATATTCTCAGTTTCTTTATTCTTAAGAGTTGCTGACAAAAAATCGAGTGGACTTATTCCCATACTTAAGTCAACATCTTCTTCATTAGTTGACTGGTCACAGCAACCGACATAACGATAAAAAAGTTGAAGACGTTACTGTTGACTTTTCAAACATTTAAACCAAATATTGCAGCGTAAACTAATGAACTGAAAGAAGAAATTCAAGAAACAATAATTATCCACTTGAAACACTTGAGAAACAAATTCATTTATCATTTTACTAATTGTGGAGAAAATGCATTGTGAAATTAATCTGCAAGCCTTTCATTGCTCCAATATTCGAAGTGCTCAATGAAATTAAAGATGTATTAATTGAGTTACAAGACAATAGTTATTGTGAACATTTATTTGTTCAAGGCGGGCATTGAGCTTCAAGATTTCCAGAGCCAAACCGCAGTCTATGATCCTACAATTCAAGAAACTGTATTCACTGCTTCCCTTTTTCACGCCATAATTAAATGTTAAGTATTTCTGAATTCTTTTAACGAATGAATAGAAAATTAAACATGGCTTAGAGCAGGGGTGCTCAAACGGTCGATCGCGATCGACCGGTCGATCGCGGAAACTTTCTGAGTCGATCGCGAGGCGCGGGGCATACCGCCCCCGCAAGAATTTGGCACCACCACTTCGCACTGCCTTGGAATTAGAATTAGTTCTGAACTTCTTGTATGCGCATGCGTGTCAGAAAACGCGTTGGTTATTGAATTTTATTTTGTACGTATTTGTACGTAACGAAAGAACATGGGTTCATCCAAGAAAAGTAAAACGTATCATTTTAACAATGAGTGGGAAGAAGAGTTTCTATTTATTATGGTAAAAGATAAATGTGTGTGCCTTGTTTGTCGTGCTTCGGTGGCATTGCCTGAACGTGGGAACTTAGAAAGGCTTTATAAAACTATGCATGAAAACTATGAGATTGATTTTCCACAAAAAAAGTGAGTTGAGAAGACGAAAAGTTCAAGATTTGAAGAGTGGTTTGAGAGCAGAGCAATCCATGTTCACTAAACCAGTAAAACAAATAGAAGCTGCAACAATTGCGTCTTTTAAAATTTCCCACATACTGGCAAAAAACAAAAAATCCTTTGAAGACGGGCCGATATTTAAAGAAGCATTCATGAAGCAGCTGATGACATTATTTCATGACTTCAAAAATAAAACAGAGATAATGTCTGCTATCACAGAGGTTCAGCTATCTCGTCCGACTGTTACTAGGCGTGTGGAAATCATGGGCAGGGATTTGGAGAATAAACTGAAAAGTGATATTGCTGATTGCAAGTATTTTTTTTTGCAGTTTGACGAGTCCACTGATATGACAGATACCGCCCAGTTAAGTGTTGTCATTCGGATGGTATTTTCTGATATGTCAACCAAAGAAGAATTGTTAACAATGCTTCCATTGAAAGGAAAAACTCGCGGGCAGGATATCTTCGAAGCTTTTTTACATTTTGTAAAGAAGTGTGAATTACCTATTTATAAACTCATTTGTATAACAACAGATGGAGCGCCATGTATGACTGGCAATAAAATGGATTTGTTGCAATCTGTCGAGCTGAAGACGATTTTCCATCGTTTTTCTCATTCCATTGCATCATACATCAGCAATTGTTATGCTCGAAAATACTGAATATGAAGGATGTCATGGACATTGCCACGAAGATTGTGAATTCCATTCGTGCCCGTAGCTTGCAACGACGACTCTTCAAAGTGCAGTTAGAAACTAGCGAGTCTGCTGATCATACCGATTTGATTCTTCACACAGATGTAAGATGGTTGAGTCGCGGGAAATTTTTAGAAAGGTTCCAAGAATTGCTTCCTGAAATAATTGCCTTTTTGGAAGAACGAGGTGACGACACTGAAATACTCAAAGACAAAACGTGGCTCTGTGATTTAGCTTCCTTATCAGATATCACAAGTCATTTAAATACCATCAACTTGGAGCTTCAAGGTGAAAATAGAACGATTATTGACTTAATAAGTTCAGTGAATGCTTTCAAAAATAAATTGAAGCTACTGATTCAACAACTGAATCGAAATGACTTGAATAGCTTTCCAGCATTGAAAGCAAGAAGTAGTACCAACTCAAGTTACGATATTTACGAGACCGAGCTGAGACACCTTTTGAATGAGTTTGAAAGACGATTCTCTGATTTCGACAAACTGAAAAATATCGTCTCTTTCATGAGTTATCCATTTACTTGCGAAGATGTTGAAGAAGTTTCTAGTAAACTATCGAACACTTTCAATATGGAATATACTTCTATTCAAAATGAGGTGTTGCAGATTATTTCCGATGTACATCTTAAAGCCAGAGCATCTGATATAACATTTTGGTCTTTTATAACTCAAGAAAGATATCCGAATTTGAAAGAGGTAGCTCTTCAATTGACAGGATTGTTCGGATCAACGTATTTGTGTGAGTCAGCATTTTCAGAAATGAAAATAATTAAATCAAAATATCGCAATCGGCTAACTGACGAACACCTGACATCATGCTTGCGGTTGGCACTTAGTAATTACGTTCCGTCTTATGAAAAGTACGCCGATGATATGCAGTGTCATGTGTCAACGTCTAGAGAGTAATTGACATTTTGTGCTTTATGGTTTTATGTATGTTTTGTTTCGAAGTGCAATAATAGTTATTTATTATACGGGAAAAAAGTATTAGATTTTAGCTCGAGGTTGTGTTGTCTCCCGACGCGAAGCGGAGGGAGACAAAAAAGCGAGAGCTAAAATCTAATATTTTTTCCCGTGTATAATACATCATTTTTTTCTGTGACGGGGAAAACGACGATTAAATATTGACAATACATATTGTTATAATATATTAAAGTCAGAAAATTATAGATGCGAAATTTGAATTTTTAAAATGGTAGGCTGTTGTACTTTCAGCGACAATTAGACCTGCGTTGCTAAGGAATCCTTTGAAGTAAACAAATATCTGTCAAATTAATTCTATTGATTTGATTTAAAAATTGCGAACTTAGTAGTTGTTTAGTAGTTATTTTGAATAATATAAAGTGAAAAAAATGTCTGATTCATTTCTGAAACAAAATGGTAAAGGTTACACGCCCAAGAAAGCTGCGGATTTTTACGAGTAAATAAATTAGTGATTTTTTAAATAATGCTCCCGATAAAGTTCATTTAATGGCCAAGGTTGTTGTATTTGGAATTGCAGGAGCTTGTCGAATTTGTGAAATCAGCCAGGTAACATTAGATGATATTGAAGATTCGGAAACGTTATTAATTGTGAAACTCAAGCAAACAAAGAATGAAGTAAGCAGGAGATTTGTAGTTACCTACTGAAGAATATAATTTCGACACAAGAAAATTCCATTGTTGTACCGAATAGTTCAAGGAACATGTCATACATGCAATGCACATTTAATAATTGTACTTTTCATATAAAGGAAATGTAACTTTTGTATAGTGAAATATTCTAAAATTAAATATCTACCTTTACTTATGTGTATATATATCCGGGAAAAAAGTACTCACTTTTTTCCCGGGGAAAAAAGTAATTTCAAAAAGTGATATTTCTTTACCTGTCATCAGAGATAAAATGTCAAACTTTTTTCCCGTCACAGAAAAAATTATATTCTTTCATGTATTTGTTTTCTTTTTAGTAACATTAAGTTGGTCGATCGCTTTTCACCTAAATATTTTGTGGTAGATCGCCAGCACTTTGAGTCTGAGCACCCCTGGCTTAGAGGCTACAGCTGACATGCGGTCTTAAGCAGCACTATATAAAAACTCTACAGTTGGTGAAGAATATGTGGACACAATAATCAAACGAAGTGTGTAACTTGTGATGCAATTTCCCCGTATTTATTCATTAATTAAATTTTTCTGATTACCTACCTATAATCTTTTCTATATTTCTTCTTTATTATTATACCTACAGAAAAATACTTCGAGAATCGTGGCAAAAACAAAACGAGTGAGTAGCAGAGCTTCATCACTATTCTTCCTTCATTTCTCTTCTTTTATACGAATGAATTCTCGAACCCTTATTCAATTTGGAGGGACCAAAGATATACAAAAAGTTTCAGTACTTTCAAAAACACATAAAATTTCAGATAACATTATCGCTGTGAAAATAATCATTTGAAAACCCTAAATAGCACCTTCCTTACAATGTTTGAGCCTGTCAAATGGATTTGAAGTAGCTCTAAATAGGTATATGCAATGCTCGAAAATCTTTAAGAACGTTAGAAATTTCTACATAAAATTTTCGGCGAAAGAATGAATCCATCGAAATACTTCCATAGGTACCATAAATACAATGCACGTACCAAATTTCAATCACTTCTCTCATTTAGTAGATGCTATGGAAGAGTACCAAACTACGAAAAAATATGACATCTCTGCATTAAAATAGCGGCAATTGAGGAAAATAGGTAAAATCACTACGGTATACTCTCGACATAACTTCAATCCACGTACCAAATTTCAACCCTCTAACTCAATCTGTATGAGCTGTGAAAACAAATTCTCAAACACCATGGGAATACAAGACATTCTAGATGAAAATTGAGGCGGTGATAAGAGAAAAATCTTATACCGCAAAAATGCACTTTCTTAGCATTAACTCCATCTACTGTGTTTTGAGCTGTATGTACATTCCAAAAAGCCATAAGACGATGAATTTGGGATATGCTGTAAATAAATAATTTCCACATATATGTCTACCAGTCTAAAAATTTTCGGTCATACTTTTCTGATTTTAGGTATATGAAGTTTAAACGTTATTTAATATTTTGACAAGAACGGACCTAAGTAAAACTTATATTAAAGCTCTACATAACATCTATAGGAATCCACAGGGTCTAGTTAAGATGGGAAACTCCTTATCCAAACCATTTAAAGTTACTAAAGGCCTTAAACAAGGATGCTGCCTATCACCCACCTTATTTAAAATCTACATCCAGGAGGCATTGCAGAGATGGAGACAAAGGTTCTCAGGAATGGGAATAATGGTTGGAGACAGTTGCCTGTCAACATTACTCTTTGCAGACGACCAAGTGATTGTTACAAACTGTGAAGAGGATGTAGACTATATGTTGAGAAAACTTAAAGATGAGTACGAACAATGGGGAATGAGCATGAACATGAACAAAACAGAATACTTACGTATAGGAAACGAAGACGAAGACCCAGATCTGCAGTTGAGAAAAATAAAAAAGTGTGAAGAATACAAATATTTGGGTAGTGTCATCTCAAGCAAGGGATCATCTGAACGAGATACAATTCACAGAGTGCAACAAGGTCAAAAGAGCGTGCAGATTCTAAACTCCTTACTTTGGTCCAATCAAATTAAAATAAGAACAAAACTGACAATCTACAGAGCTATTGTAGAGCCAATCTTAACATATGGATCGGAATGCTGGCAGACGACGGAAAGAACAAAGAAAAGAATTGATACTTTGGAGATGGATTTTCTCAGAAGATCTTGTCGCATATCAAAACAAGAACACATACCAAATACCGAAATAAGACGACGAACAAACAGAATACACAGAACATCGAAACGAATAGAAGCGAGACAATTAATATGGTATGGACATGTGAGACGCATGGAGGAATACAGATGGCCAAAACGAGCGCTGGAGTATACCCCAGTGAATAGAAGAAAACGAGGAAGACCACCCGCTTCATGGATAAATGGAATTGTGACAGCAATGAAAGACCGAGCATTGGATGAAGAAGATTGGCGAGACAAGAAATTGTGGCGAAATGCGGGATGTGGCAGAGGCTGTAGGACCCCCGTGCATATATATATAGGTATATGAAGTTTTCGAAATTTTTTCAAACGGGTGGTAAAAAATGTGGAAATTAATTATATTCAAAAATCTCAAATTCAGCCTTATATTGCTTTTTGGAGAGTATACGGAGCTAAGTAACCTCGTTGTCTAAGGATTTTTGCTCCTTCAACCTACCTCGAAATTGAGTTGAAAAGTTGTACATTTCTTTTTTGCACTTCAACAGTTTCTACAGATTGAGTTAGAGACTTGAAAATTGGTATTAGGACAGATTCGAAGTTGAGAAAGTGTCTTGTGAAAGTTTCAATTCTTTTCCCTTACTGAAGCCATTTTAATATAGAGACTTCATGTTTTTTTCACCTCCATAGCTTCCCCAAAATAAATTAGAGGGTTGAGATTTTGTTAAAAAAAACAAAAAAAATAAAGCTAAAATATGACTTAAGTCACGGAGCTTTTCTGCTGACGCTTTTTTAATAGTCATTTGCATTACTAGGGAAGAAAGTGCCACTTTTCCTCTCGTAGGATGTATGTTATGTGAAAATCAAAGAGAGGAAAAGGCGCCTTACTCCCGTGTAATGCATATGATTTTTCGTTCTACCGTAAATTGAACCTTTTTCGAAACTTTTTTTACAGCACAAATAACGAATTTATGTTTAATGACTGTTAATCAGCCACGGCATCCTACATATTCAAAATGATACGGAGGAAAAATGCTTTTCCTCCCTAGGGAGGGAAATACGAATTTCCTCCCTAATGTGAGGCAGGAAAGTGATTACTTTCTGTAGGGGTAGGAAAAACATTTTGTCTTGCTATAGCTTTTTTTCAAATAGGAATTTCAATAATTGAAATCCAACCATAATTCAGTCTTATCCACGAAATGAAATAATTTAATAAACGCTAATAATTGTACCAGATAAAAGTTAATGTTTCTGTGTATTGAACAAAGACCGGTACAAGCATTTTTACGGTAAATGATCACCGACAATGTTCCGTTTAGTGAGAGAGGTAATTGTTATCATACACTCTATAATTGCACTGAAATGGGCGGATATTAACAATTTTCAAGGAATACATTATGGTAATGTTTGTTTGTGAAAAGATGAACGATACATATTTGATCAGGGTACTCTTATTTTACAGTCTGCTGATCGTTTGGGAATTCAATTTTCAAAGGCATGAATCCGTGTATTCAATGTGTTTTCCTCTAATTATGAAGTTACTCATGTCAAAGTTTATCTCAAATATTGTATATTGTGGATATCATAAGCATCTGCATAATGATATGAAAGTCATAATGCAGTACGTTGTTGTTTGGAATTCAACAAACATTGAACTAAAAAAAAGCGTGAGCAGCAGAACTCCGTCTATATATATATATATATATATATATATATATATATATATATATATATATATATATAAATAAAAAAATAAATATATATATTAATATATATATATTTTTTATATATATATATATATATATATATATATGTATAAATATATATATATATATATATATATATATACAGTGTGTCGCATTTAAGATGAAGACACCCCCATATTTCAGTTATTCGAAGGAATATAGATTTGAATTTTTTCAGAGTCATAAACGGTGGTGGGACATATTTTTTAATATACTTAACTGAATTCTGAATTTTAAACTCTGCCTACTACGAATTGACAAATAGGGCCGATTCTCAATATTTTGTTTCGCGTTAGAGATATCGAAAAAAGTTATGAGAAAAAGTTGTTCAGAATTTTTTTTTAGCCCTATATACCAATTTTCATGACAAAAATCGCATTTTTAATTTTTTCAATTCTTTGATACCCCAAAATAATTTTTTTCATTTTATAATTGGTGTGCCATGGAAAATAATAGAATTGACGGAAGTGTCAAATACTAGTTAGTTTGAAGTATTGCGTTAAGTTAAATTTAGTGAATTATAGATCAGAGAATCAAAATGCCATTAACTTTACGTGAAAAATTCGAAATAATACGATAATTATCGTAGCAGCAGACAAGTTGCTGCAGAGTTTAAATTGAGGCACCCCGAACGTGCTTTTGTCACTCATGGAAAAGCAGCCGCTGTAAATGCTCTTTTCAATGAAACTGGCAGTGTTGTTAAAATGTATCTGAATGTTCAACCTCATCGAATACGCCCGCATCTTGAGGATAACTATATATTGGCGGCTTCCCTGACCTTAGAGAGTAGCTAGACAGAATAGAAAAATAATTGAAGAATGTATTCGAATAGACGGAGATCTAGTTGAGAAAGACCTCATCTAATTACAGTTAATTAATTTTTTGTATCATAAAAATTATTGTTTTATAAATCTTCTCTAAATTTAATCAGTCGTAAGAATAAAATAATTATCATAAAAAAAAAATTCTCATTCCTTTATCTTAATTATTTTATTGAAATATTTGAATATATAACAATATTAAATTATCAAGTAGTCAAGTTCTTAGTTTCCATAGGGTACTAGTTATAAAATTGAGAAATAAACTTAATAATTTTGAATTATAACCAAAATATTGAAAAAATTGTAAATGCGAATTTAGTCATGAAAATTGGTATATGAGCCTAAAAATATTATCTGAACAACTTTTTTCCATAACTTTTTTCCATATCTCTAACGCGAAACGAAATATTGAGAACCGGCCCTATTTGTCAATTCGTAGTAGGCCGAGTTTGAAATTCAGAATTCAGTTAAGTATCTTAAAAAATATGACACATCACCGTTTATGACTGTACGAAAATTCAAGTCTGTGTTTCTTTAAATAACCATAATATGGGGGTGTCTTCATCTTAAATGCAACACACTATATATATATATATATATATATATATATATATATATATATATATATATATATATATATATATAAATATATATATATATATATATATATATATATATATATATATATATATATCAATCAGACACCAAAAAAATTTCGAAAATCGGTTTTTCGGGGAAAATACGATTAAGAACTATTTATTCGGAATTCAGATCCTGACTGCGGATCAGATTTTATTTCCGCAATCATCTTCTAAATCTAAATCAGTTCAATGCAGATAGAATAATTATTTAGATGATATCAAATATAGTTGTATACTGATGTCAATGTTATATCACTTTCAAAAAAATATCTACTTAACAAATGAAAAAAAAACAAGCGAAAGAGCTGGCGATAAGTACCAATACATTAAATCACTCATCAAAAGAAGAATTGGAACACAATCTCAGAAGTATTTATCATGCAGAATAATTCTTCAAATATTTTCAGTTCTCATCACATGAAGAGCAATACTTAAGGCTATACAGAGGTAGTGCCTTTTGGCGAATAAAATTTTTGGCGAAACTCTTTTGCTATCTGCTCCAGCGGTCTTTTTCTTTCTTGCTATATATATTTTTATATATATATATATATATATATATATATCTATATATATATATATATATATATATATATATATATATATATATATATATATATATATATGAAACAGAATTTGAAACTAATCAAACAAACCTCCTAGCGGAGCTTGTTATACGAGTTCACGAAACATCGAAATATCCCCATATACCTTCAGACGGTGAATGTAAGAAATATTAAGTTGTAAATCACAATCAATGGAAATGATAGACAGACTGTTTCGCCCTTATTTGGGGCTCATCCGTATCATCCATCCATCGAAAGTGATAACCAACCAGATATTTCAAACGTTCTTATATTTTCCTTCTAGTAATACTATAGCATATATATATGACACAACGCCACCAGTCGGAAACAAATGAGCCACATCTTACAGATAGATAATATAATTAAAATGTTTGTTGATTCACTCCGAATCAAATAAGCTTCACCGATGAGATCTTATAAGATCGAAACAGCTGTATGCAGATCTTGAGTCGGGATGACTTGACGTTTTCTATAAATCACTGTTCGATTGTGAATGTAGAATTCTCGTCGAGGAATAAATATAACCAGCTCCCTTGGAAAGTTGTTTAATAATTTTTCAAATTATTGAAGAATTCTCCTTTTTCACTTCTTGTAGTATATTAAATTGACCATGGTATAAACTTTTATATTTTTTCATGATTTGATTTTAAATAATTTTTTCCGTCGACCTCTGAATAAAAGCTTACTTAAACGTACAGGAAATTGATCATTAATGACCCATTTTGATGTGCAATTTCTCATATTTTAATGTATGATTGTCATGGGCAACCAAACACAGAAGTATTCAGCACGGAATAGTTGAATTATTCTGTGTATGTACTGTTATTCCACAGAGAAAAGGAATTCATAATTCAAATCGAAAAATTTAACTCTATACAAAATAAAGTAGAAACTAAGGAAAAAATTTTATGCAATAATCGTTCGAAAGTAAATTACACTTCAGCTTCCACCAGTTCCACATATTCCTCATCGGATATTGTAGGTAATGTGAACTATTCAGAATGTCACATGTCTAATATTCCATCTATGAATTTCTCAAATTGTTCCATCGGGAGCATAAATACAAATATATCGAAATGAACATAAAAATTTATATTGTGTCAAGTCTATCTGTCATGGAAAATAAAAATTTATTTCAATCAAGAATTTATACTCAATTCATGATGAGGTCGACGGAAAAATCTTGTAATAAACTCGTTTATTAATTTAGCGATTAATGGTCTCGAACTATTAACGCGCTCGCTCCGCTCACGCGTTAAAATATCTCAACCATTAATCGCTGTCATTAATAAACTAGTTTATTATATAACTATTTTTATTTATATTATTGCTATTTTAATGTAGATCTTCAATGTTTTATCGTAGTGTTTGAGGTTTAGCGCACCTCCATAGCTTATCTTGATGTAGTTAGAGAGTTGAAATTTGGTAAGAAGAATGAGTTGATGTGGAAGTATACGCTTTCGATATATTTTATTGCTGCAATTTATATTTTGAAGTTTATAGTGTTTATGAGGACTTTATAGCATTGTGGATTTCTACAGCCACTTCAAATTCAGTTAGATAGAATGCTAAAATTTTGGTTTGATTTGGCCGATACTTGGTGTAAAGTAATAAACATATTAAAACAATGGTTAAAAATATTAATTTACACATTTATTATAAGAAATAATGCATGACGCACGTTTCGGTGGAACTTAACCTTCTTCAGATGCTAATGGCAAACTAACTATGATTCTCTGTTATAACGAAAACAAGAAATGACAAATTATGTAGAAGGGGTAAATACAAAGATGGTTACAAATAATTATTAGAAAAGTAAAAACCAATTCTGAACTGCTAGTCAGGTAGTTCGGTAATTTTGAAAAGATTAAGAAGGGGGCTTGAAGTATGATCGATTTGGCTATTCAATAGGAGACCGGAATGCTTGTATTTATTTATCTGTAATGATTCTAAAAAATTAAGTTTAATTCCCTTACTTTCAGTATTTAATATTTTAAAATCGAAATTGAATGTGTGATTTTCTTGGATTGAATAGTTTCCATAATGTGAATCCGACTTCTGATTAACAAAGCTACATTTGTGTTCTGAAATTCTAGTTTGAAAACTTCTGAAAGTTCTACCAATGTAAAACTTATCACAATCGCCACAATTAATTTTATAAACTCCAGATAATAAATCAGGGGTTTATAAAATTAATTGTGGCGATTGTGATAAGTTTTACATTGGTAGAACTTTCAGAAGTTTTCAAACTAGAATTTCAGAACACAAACGTAGCTTTGTTAATCAGAAGTCGGACTCACATTATGCAAACTATTCAATCCAAGAAAATCACACATTCAATTTCGATTTTAAAATATTAAATACTGAAAGTAAGGGAATTAAACTTAATTTTTTAGAATCATTAGAGATAAATAAATACAAGCATTTCGGTCTCCTATTGAATAGCCAAATCGATCATACTTCAAGCCCCCTTCTTAATAGTGTTGCCCCTCGACGAGACGAGACGAGAGAATGCTCTCTCTCGTCTCGTCTCGTTAGACGAGAGAAAATGTGACTCTCGTCTCGACGAGAGCCCGTTTCTCTCGCTCGAGAGAACCTCTCTCTCGTCTCGTCTCGTCTCGACCTTTTAAAAAAATAAATCAAATCCCTATGTATTTTATTAGGGCTTGCTCCCTCCAAACCTTTTTTATGGGTACGACACTGAAATGAACTTTTCTCCTGAGGAATGTATTTAATTTTCTTCCTTTCCAACATAAAAATTTCTACGATAAAATTTAGTTTTATTCCGATTCATCCTTGTACTTCACAACAATATTTGAAAAACCTGGCAAACTATAACATCTAAAGCAAGTAAACATACATAATTATAATAATTAATTGAAGAACAAATTACTCATAATATCTAATGCCTGGACACTAGAGGGAGGAAAAATAAATTTCATAAGATAAACGAAAAATGTGTATTGAGGTAAAGGGAGACTTTTCTTCCCTAACGGAGGAGGAAGAAAAAGTGCCATTTTTCTTCCTTGTATGCGGGTGAAAAATGTAACTTTTAACGTTAAACAGTTAAACGCTCAATAATGAATATTTAAAGTTATTAGTAGAAAATATTATTTTTAATAATTAAAAGAATTTATTGTATTCTGGTATATTGTAACATAGTTACAACATGAAATCATTAAAAGTAAGTACCTGAATAATATAATAAAACAATGAAATGGGGAAAAAAATACCTATTTGTGTATTAATTGTATCATTTAAGAATATATACCTATATGTAATTCTTTCAGTGACGTCAGGACTATTCCTTTTTCTAACCTAATGTAAACACCATGCTAGATAGTAAATGACGGAGAATGTGAGGTCACTATCAACGATCAATGAAAGAAGTATACTTTTTTATATATTATTTTTTATTAAAAAAATATTATGTATTAATTACTTTTAAATGTATACCTTTTATTAGTCGATGTAATCAATGCATGATAAAAAAATTCAGCATAAATATAAATATTTAAAATTCCTGCATTTTTGTAGGTGTGTAAATAAAGCACTTTTTCTTCATTTAACTCCGAAACGTTTTTTTTTAAGGAATTCTCCTTGTACATTAGGTTCACGTAAAACTGAGCATACATAATAAATAAGAAAAAGCGCCCCTTCCTTCCTCCCTTATAACCACGCTTGAGTTGGAAAATTTAACAGAGAACGTTGGTAAAATAGTAATAAATTTAGTAAAAAAAAGAAACGAGGGAACTTTTCATTCTTATTTTTTTGGCCAGTAGGTATTTCAATAATATAGGATTTTCATAATATGAGATGGCATTTCCATAATGCAAGTCGGGAATTGGTATCTTTCCTTCCTAAAAATATTTTCGCGACGACCCTGACTGCTAGACTAACTTTTATGAAATAACATTTAAAATTCGACATTAAAAGGTAACAATATACATTTGTGTATTCGTCTTATAAAAATTTAGAGTAATATTAGTAGTTTCGTTCCACATAATTTTGTCTCTTATAAACATGATGGACGAACCATTGTATTTATATATAATTCCTAGAACACCCAATCGGGGTAAACTTAACCATAAACTCATAATTCAGGATTGTCACCTATTGTCCGAGATCTAGATAAGCAATACAATAATTGTTAAAGAAAAGAGTATGGAATTAGGGTTATCATCGTTTTTCTTTAAAACTTTTTAAGTTATGATTTGTGTCTTATAGGTGCGGTTGGTTATTTGTACAGAATTTAAAACATGAAAACAACAGGTCAAACTTTTCTTAAAAAATTTGGAAGAACATTTGAATGATAAAGCGATAGTGATATTGAAATGGACGAGAGTGACAAAGATAAAACTATACGCCTGTGCAAGAAGTAGAAAGTGACATCGACATGTAGGAAAATATTCTTTGAAGTTAAAAAATTAAATTACTTATTTACAACTTTACATGCTCTAGAACCCAAATGAGGCTAAGTTTAGAAAAAAAACAATTTTTATCCACGTTTTTTGCAGCTATTCTTTCATAAAAATAGGTAGGTACCTACATTTTTCCAAAAATTTGTCCACTTTTTTTAATAAAGGACCCCGTACGGGAATACATGGGCTTTTGGTTTTTCCGCGGAATTTGATGAAACTCGGGTATGTCCTTTTTATTTATTTTTTAACAGACGTAAAACTAATATTATTAAAAGCCTATTTAAAAAGCTAAGAAAGTCAAAACAGTTTTCCTCAGTCTTAGGGTGAGGCTCGGAGCACTCGGAGAGCGCACTATTTTCTGGTATTTTTACCTTTACGCATTTAGCAGCCTGATAAAAAGTTAGCAACTGATGGTGAATACGGCTGCTAGTTTGTCAATCGAAGATAGCAATAGTGCAAACTTAGTCACACCCTGTATATATTATTACTATATAGTACTAATAACTACCCGCTATTAATTTAAAATGGATAACGTAAAAACTAAGTACAATTTACACTGCTTACTTTCAAAGGATATCACGAGAGATCTAAATATTTATCACGATTTTTGCATACTTTGATGAAAAACTATAGGAAACATGACATAAATAACGGCTGAACTGTTTAATTTGTAAAATTGTAAAAATATTTTCTCGAGAGATCGAGAGGAACGAGAAATTCTCGACGAAGAGGGGCTTTCTCTCGTCTCGTCTCGAAATTTTTTCTAGAGAAAATGTCTCTCTCGTCTCGTCGAGACGAGAGACGAGAATCTCTCGTCTCGGCGGCATCACTATTCTACAGCCACTTCAAATTCAGTTAGAATGCTAAAATTTTGGATTGATTTGGCCGAAACTTGGTGTAAATTAACAAACATATTAACATAATGGTTAAAAATAACAATATACACATTTATTATAAGAAATAATGCATGACGCACGTTTCGGTGGAACTTCACCTTCTTCAGATGCTAATGGCAAACTAACTATGATTCTCTGTTATAACGAAAACAAGAAATGACAAATTATGT
>JARQZK010003242.1:0-22515 GCA_030704885.1 Cynegetis impunctata | reverse complement strand
TTCACATAACCTCAGTTTGTGTAAAAGATTAGAAATAATTGTTTAGAATAACCTAATTCTGGTAAAAGGTTATTTTGTTAGCTAACTAATTTCTATGTATTATATGGACAATGGAGATATGTATAAAAATGACATTTTTATAGTTTAAATTTACAAATTTGGCAATATTGTTACTCAAACATTTTGTATAGTTTAATTAACTCATCATATTTCTCTGAGTGAATATTTAGTATATTCAGTACTTTGTATTTGAAATGAATGATCGTTACTTTTTATGCATAGTGTATCAAATGAAGGTTTTCCAGTTCATCCGTTTGTTTCGATTAAATAAACAATTGGTTCGAAATTTGATAGAACAGTTGAATCCTATTCTTACTCCTCCTAGGAGACTTCATGATTTGGATAAGAAAACGACTCTTCTCAGAAGTAATAATATTGGGGAGCTGATTTGCTTGTATTAATATCATATACCTAGGTACTGGTAGCGCTGAAATTTTTTGCATCTGGAGTATTATCAAATGGATATTGGTGCAAATGTGAGTCAGTCAATCTTCTGTGGTAGGAGTATTGAAGAGGTTTCTGCGCTCTCAACTCCGATGAAATTTCAAAGAAAAATTTCCTTCAACAATTAGAGAATGTGAATTTCTACGTGAAAAGTAAGTTCATTATTGGTTGATTTGAATGATTTTATACTCATATACTATCCAGTGACATAGGTATGCAGAATTTTTTCAATTTTTGATTGTTTAGATTTTTTGTCATTGCAAACTACTGTGATAATTTCATGTGTATCATTTCCCAAGAAAAAATTATTGGCAGTAAAATTCTACTTAAATGGCTAATTGATAGAATTTCCCATATGATGGCACTGTATGTATTGTTCAACTCCATCATAAGATCATTTTATATATTTACAGTTTCAATCAGAAATTTGGATTTCCTGGGGTTATAGGCGTAATTGATTGTAAACATGTAGCCATTGTACCCCCATCTGTAGATAGAGAAGAACATCTGTATGTCAACAGAAAAAAATACCACTCATTAAATGTACAACTGGTAATAATTTTATCTCCTATATATTGTCTGAATTTTGTTTATATATATATATATATATATATATATATATATATATATATATATATATATATATTAATATATATATATATATAATTATTATATATTTCAGATATGTAATAGTAATTTTAGGATAATGAATGTGAATGCTCGTTTTCCAGGATCAACTCACGATGCATTCATTTGGAATCAATCCAGATGCCAAGATGTCCTTCGCAACCTTTATTTAAGAACAAGAAGATCTTTCTACTTACTTACTAGGTAAAAATATGTAGGTTGGTTGTACAAATTGATATAGTGAAGAAAATGACATACCTATGTTTCGCTAGTAGGGTTGGTTGGAAATAAACTCTCAGTGAAATACATGTCATGGTATTTTAATCCTTTAGTGCAATATTTTTTTGTTTTTTTTATATTCAAAATTGTATTTCATGTGACTCTGGATATAAACTAAGACCCTGGCTTTTAACTCCATTTGATGGTAATCCAGAACCAGGTATACCTCAATTTGAGTTCAACCAACACCTGAAGCGAACTCGTTGTTTGATTGAGAGGTGTAATGGGCTACTAAAGCTGCGTTTCAGGTGCTTATTGAAACATAGGGTACTTCATTACACACCAGAAAAGACAGGAAAAATAAATGCTTGCATTGTGCTTCATAACATATGTACTGAAAACAATATGCCTGAACCAGAAGCAGAGTTAGGTGAAGATGTAGATTATGGAATGTATGTTATTGGTGATGAAAATATGGGAGGAGCTATGGCGAGAGTTAACCTTGAGTTAGTGGAGGGAGGAAGGATTAGAAATTTAGTCATGAATCATTTTCAGAATTGTATCATTTATTAATATTATGAATATACTTATCACTTTTTCTTTCTTATTTCTGTAATGATGAAAAAATAAATATTGTCACAGTAAGGTCTACTAAAATATAAAACAAAAACATATCACAACTACGTTACTCATTGAACAAATCAATAAATAATGACAAAATAAATACATTTCCTTGAAAAAATTAAAATATAAAACAAAAACATATCACAACCACTTTACTCATTGAACAAATCAATAAATAATGACAAAATAAATACATTTCCTTGAAAAAACTTTAATATAAAAAAAACATATCACAACCACTCTCATTTAAGTAACCAAAGTTTCACAGTATATAAAAAAAAACAAGCTAATACTGATGAATATAATATATAACACTAAACATTATTAAATTTTGTAATAACTAGCCATTTTATATCTTTAATTTCATAAGCAATATTCTCATTTGCTTACCACATTTCTTTCCATAAGAATCAGTTTCATCAACATTCCTTATTTTAGATTTTTTGTTTTTCAATGAATTAGATTGTTGGTCACACGATTTGTCCTTTTTGATAGCTGTGGTCTATCACAATATTTTCCAGAGGGTTGGTTTCATGCAGTTGGTTTGGGAAATCTGAATTTGAGGGATTTTCATTCCCTACCTGAATCTCTTGAACCTGTGAACTATTTCTAAGCCTTTTATGGCAGTATCGCCAATTATTTCAACGATTATCTCTTCTGCTGGAGAAAGATCCGGTATTGCAGGGCCACCGCCTGTTTTCGAAGAATGGGCTTTCATCTGCGCCTACTTTGTCTTCGTTCTTGACTGAATGTCATGCCGACTCTGAATAAAAAATACATTATAAATTTATGACATATATATCAAAGGTTTTGTTTTATATACCTTCCTCCACTCTTTCCACTCTTTGTTTGCACCCGGGGTTTCATTTAAAGTACTTGTGACTTCATTCCACATTCTCATTGAGTCTTGTTTACTATAATTTGCTGAGAATTTTTGTTTTAGTAATTGAGAATGGGAGCGCACAAACTCTATCAAAATATTCTTTTGTTCCACCGACATTAGCTTATTTTTTTTATTCGTGATCGACATCTCCATGTTCGACAAATTCGCTCTACAACAACTGATATGAATCTGAATCTGATGAATTTTACAGGTTACAAAATTTTCAAAACAAATTCGATGACACAGCACAGAACGATAAATTTTGCCACGATGCCAAGTTCATTCTTGCTTAGAAATGAGCGAATACTTTCGTTGGAACGAGTAGCTGGAATTGACCCCCATCCTATTTGTCGCTAGAGTGCCCCAAAAAAAATTCACGTACCCAGTATACCTTACATGAATAATGGATATAGGGAAAGTAATTAAGAAATTGATTCAAAGTTTTGGAAATTGCGGATTCTATATCATCCATGAAACAGTTAGGAGCGCAATACTCTTTAAAATCGTGATATTGGGATCTGATGTCATCGCATATTATTTTGGCTGCTTTCACTATTCGCAGCCTCTCTTCTTCAGATCTACACTTCTGTTGGTAAAATGCGTCATTCAATAATTTCTCTCCTATATTTTTGAAACGAACCACAGTGTGCTTATTCTTTGAAAAAGTGAACAGTATGTCATCGCCATACATCCCTTGAAGTCCAGCTTTCACTGTCCTTTGATCTGGTCTCTACGTCATATGACTGAATATCAGTGGGGGGACCTTTTAAGCATGCCGGAGGAGGATCCCGACTCTCAAAAATGAAAAGAATCCACAACAATTTTTTTTTCTTTAATATACATTTCCAAAATTTCGCGGCACACAAAAATACCGCGGCACAGTGATTGAGAGTCACTGGGTGAGTCTTCCAAAAAAAAAAGTCATTTATGACAAATATACTGTTATGTAAGATAAATTGTATAATGTAATAAATTATCGCAACAGTTAAGTATCACAGCAAGGTCGATTTTCGCGTAAACTGTGAATGACACTAGATATGAAAATATGGCGATTTTTGGGAGCGCTCTAGCGGCAGAACGGTTAGCCTTACAAAAAAACAATACGTGTGAAAAATGTAGGCAATTTTGTCTGCCTGAATTTTGTATAGAATAAGTTTGTCATAAAAATGATTTCTTTTTGAGATATAGGCCGAAAACTGAAAAAAGTGCCGAAATTTGATCAAAAAGTGCCCAAAAATCAAAGTTCCGGGTAAAATTTTTGCCAGCAAACTTCAAATTCGTGTTCAGCGGCCCAAGAAACATAAAGGGTGAGAAAATCAGAACTATAGCAAAATTTGTTTCTGAGCCCTAATTTTTTTGCTAATATGCCTAGCCCATTATCAAAGTACACACTTTCTGTTGTATGCCTTCAAATCCACCGGTATGATCTGTCCAGATACGAGGATCATTATAGATTCTTATTAATTCTTTCAAGAGTTTCAACAAATTCTTCTTTAATGTTGATTTTGTAAATAAATCTCGACTATTCTTAAAGAAATCCGATGGATTATATCTTGATGATAACATTATAACACTTTACTGAAAAAATATATGTGAAAAAGTGTAGTATCCTGGTGTTCCAAAAAGATTATCAAGAGCTTGAAATACATTCATTGTAGTTAAATGGTGCCAATGTATGTTTCATGATTGAAAATCAATGCTCATAAAAATAGGGATGTAATAATCATTATCTTCATTTTTTGACATCATATATAGTCTTTTGGATAATTCTATAGATATCATGTCAATCTGTCTCTTGAAAACTTTTAGTTTTGTTTTATGAATTGGCTTGTTATAGCTTATTCATAGTTTTTTATTGGTATCATCAATTTAAGAAATTGGTTATCCCCTTGACCGATTATATACCCCTTGATGCCTTCCTCTAATTCAGTGAATAATAACAATACAATAGGTATCAAAGTACTCACTTTTTGTTGTATGCCTTCAAATCCACCGGTATGATCTGTCCAGATACGAGTATCACAATAGATTCTTATTCTTATTTGCTTTACCTTATTACATCCTCCTATTTCATCCACTGTTGGATGTCCCCCAATGCCTAAATTTACCGAGAAGCTCTCCAAGTTCTACATTTTATTGCTTAATGTTGAAAAATTCTATAATAGATAATATTATTTTATTCTTCTTTCATAGCAGTATTGCATATATTTTCTATTGAAGCTCTAGATAAAACTAGATTATCAGATGTTTTTGAGAGTAATCCTTGTATAATCGGTTCCCAACTTTTAATATGGTCATATATATCGTTTCCAAATTCCTGAAAATGGTCATCAAAGAGCTGATAAATTTCTACCAAATCGTTATACTCGTCTTCCCTTTGTATTAGGATGAGAAACATGATTATAGACAATAGATGAAGTCGAGCTAGTAATTGTGTCACATAACATCATAACCTGTTCATAGTCGACTAGCCAGCTATATTTTGTTTCTCCATCCCTTAAAATGAGACATTTTTGACAATATTATGTTTTTATATTATTAAAGGGACAATATGTTGTAATCTCATGCCATTTAACACTATTATTCATTCTGACCTTTTGCATTGATTGTCTTATATCGGACCAGATTTGTTTTAAACTGAAAGCTTGTAATAATCTTTCATTGAGTTTTTCGATCTTCTGAATTGTTATATGTTCAAACAAAAGTCTACTGCAATCCTCTCTAATGTGTGTAGATATCTTGTCAATCTATCTCTTTATTGTTATCATCAATTTAAGAAATTGGTATATACCCCTTGATGCCTTTTTCTATTTCAATCAATAACAACAACACAAAAGTTATCGAAGTCCACACTTTTTGTCGTATGCCTTCAAATCCACCGGTATGATCTGTCCACATACGAGGATCATTATAGATTCTCATCAATTCTTTCAAGAGTTTCAACAAATTCTTCTTTAATGTTGATTTTGTAAATAAATCTCGACTATTCTTCAAGAAATCCGGTGGATTGAATCTTGATGGAACACTTTGCTGAAAAAATATATGTCAGAAAGTGTACAATCCTGGTGTTCCAAAGAGATTATCAAGAGCTTGAAATACATATCGTGTAGTTAAATGGTGCCAATGTATGTTTCATAAATGAAAATCAATGCTCATAAATATAGGGATGTGATAATCATTATCTTCATTTTTTGACATCATATATAGTCTTTTCGTTAATTATATTGCGTTTAATGTCATGGTCTGTTTTGGGAAATAAGGAAATATTGTATCAGATACATTGTTTTCAGTTATGTTAGAATGAGGCCCCATCTCAAGTACCATTATAGCAAAAAGTCTAGGTTTTATCTTTAATATAAAAGTATAACAGAACACAAAAGTATAACAAACCATTCTTCTGGTATCTTGCGGGACATAATAATACCACATATCTTTTCCATGTTTACTTCATTTTTATTTATTAGTTCAAGTAATACTCTCCGATTACTCATTGCTCGTTTTGGACGATATTCTAGAACTTCTGGTGCAAAAATAGATGGATGGTCGATCTTGAAGATATGGACTTATTGCCTTATCTTCACACATTTCTGTAATGTCAAGATGATAATCAAATTCAAATTTTTTTTTAAGTTCTAATTTTTCCCAATCTTCAAGAAGGAAACTTGATGAGTAAAAGTTAATAGCTGTGATTTTGTTTTCTATAACATTATAAAGAGCACTCATTTCATCTTGATGTTTCAGATCCATTCTTGGTCATCTCCTGATTTTATGGACGAAACTTATACAAAACTCTTATTGAACATTCCTATTGCATATTCTGTTGTTCATAGTTAGGAAATCTTGCTTGTTTTGTTGTTTGCTTGACCTTATTGCATCCTCCTATTTCATCCATTGTTGGATGTCCCCATTGCCTAAATATACCGTGAAGCTCTCCAAGTTGTTGTATATTGTACTGCTTAATGTTAGAAAATTATAAAACAGATAATATTATTTTATTATCTTCTTTTATAGCAGTATTGTACATATTTTCTATTAAAGCTTTAGATAAAGCTAGATTATCAGATATTTTTAAGAGTAATCCTTGTATAATTGGTTTCTAACTTTTAATATGATCATATATATTGTTTCCAAAATCCTGAAAATTGTCACAAAGAGCTGATAAATTTCTACCAAATCATTATACTCAAGTCTTTCCTTTGTATTAGGATGGGAAACATGATTATAGACAATAGATGAAGTCCTGCTAGTAATTGTGTCAGATAACATCATAACCTTTTCATAGTCGAATAGCCAGCTACATTTTGTTTCTCCATCCCTTAAAATGAGAAACTGTTGATAATATTATGTTTTTACATTGTTAAAGGGTCAATATGTTGTAATCTCATGCCATTTAACACCATCATTCATTCTGACCTTTTGCATTGAGTGTCTAATATCAGACCAGATTTGTTTTGAACTGAAAGCTTGTAATAATCTTTTATTGAGTTTCTCGATCTTCTGAATTGTTATATTTTTCTCAAGAGGAGTATATAGAGAAATAAAAGTTTCAAGTTTTCTCCAAATGCTCTGGAGATTTTTCTGAATCCAAAGTATTACAGGAAAAGTGTCATCATATACCATGCTCAATAAAGTCCCGTACATAAACAGGTAGGAATTGGACAATTATTTTTTAAATTTATTTTGAACTTTGGTATCTTTGATCATCTACATCTTTTACAAATATCTTTCTCAAATGTTCTCTAATCGGATTCTGTAGGTGTGAATCAGGTTTTTATTTACTTTGCATTTTTTACATGATTTGTAATTCATGGTTGAGAATTTGAAATATGTTGTTAATAAACATATATATATATATATATATATATATAATATATATATATATATATAATATATATATATATATATATATATATAGTTCAATTGAAGTAAAACTTTAACTTTGTCATTTAGAATAAGATGTTACTATTACTCCATTTTCAATTACCCCTGGTAGTTAATAATAATAATAATAATATGTCTTTATTCATTATTGACATAATAAATAATAATGAAAGGGCGGGGTTCAGCTACAAGGAGCTGCTTTTAACCCAACCGGGAAATTATACATATAAAACATCACAAACAGGTATCAAAGATGACATCATTAGACAAAAAATTACACATATAAGTATATCATACCGTGGGAAATCATAATCTATAATCGTAATACAAAAAAAAATAAATTTTCAAACACATAAGTACATCATAACATGAGAAATATCGAGTCGCCGTACATTGTCACTGCTTCCTTGCCAGAAAAAGAGCTTTCAATCGTTTTTTAAAATTTTTCAGGTAAAGTTCCTTGAGTTCCACAGGAATCGAATTATAAAGTTTGGCAGCATTATAGGAAAAACTTCGGGTAAAGATCGTCTTAGTCTGCCTCGGAATAAGTAGTGTATGTTTATTTCGTGAAGAATTTTGTGTGACAAGCGGAAACAAGCGTCTTATAGATAAGGCGGGTTAACCAGATGTTAAAATTTTGTGAGTGAGGGTGAGCGAGTGTATCTCTCTCAAATAATTCAATTTCAGCCATCCGAGTCCTTGAAGGATGCGCTGATGTGGTCATACTTGCGGATTCCATACGAGAATCCTAATGCAGCTGTTTTGATTTTTTTGCAGTCGCGAAGCCTCAGTATGTTGGAGGGCAGGACCTATTAAATACTGTCGCAGTAAGCCAATCTCGAGAAAATGAGGACTCGCAAAGACTCAACTTTATATTTCTCGATAATAAGTCTCTATTAGGATAGAGTTGTCTCAGAACATTGAAGGATGTTTCTGCCCATAGATGGCTGATATGTTTGGAAATACCTCAATTCTGTGTCTAACCAAAGACCCAAGTTTTAGCTTTCACTCACGAAGGAATGGTGAGTCATCATTGATACGGTATACGAAAGTGGAATCTCTCACATCAATACTCTCCTACCTCTTAGGACCAAAAAGCAATCACTTGTGATTTTTTCGGATTGAGCTTCAAGTTGTGGGCACAAGACACGTCCTTCGAACAACAAATTGAAACAGGCTTCTAGTTATGTCGGATTCCGCAATGGCTATAGCCTCATGGACACTAACGAACTGTAAAGTTGTGTGTCATCGGCGTAATGATATATGTTGCCCAACTTGATGTATTCGTAGAAGTCACAAATGTAGAGTCTAAAAAGAAGTGGTCCCAGGATGAAAACTTGGGGGAAGCCGAAGTGTTTCACGAGGGAATTTGATTCATAAGCATCTAGAACAATATTTTGAGTCCGATTAGATGAATATCTATTTAATAACGATACAGCTGTACCCGAGAAGCCAAAACACCGAAGTTTCCTGCATATGGACCATGTGTATCGAAAGCCTTGCTGTAAAAGTAAAATGAGACAGGTGAAGTTGCCTTCATCCAGAGATTGAAGTATATCATCAGTTATCAAACTCAATGCTGTGGCGGTGCTATATTGGGCACGGAAGCCCGATTGGACATCCGTTATCAATTTCTTTTCATCGGCGAAGTATGTCATCTGTTCTTTTAGCGCCATTTCCAAGGCTTTTGATAGGATAGGCAGAATACTGACAGGTCTTATATCGGAATATTCCACTGGATTATTACATTTTGAGAGAGGGAGTACTCTAGCGTGCTTCCACAGAGAGGGAATGGTAAAGGATGTAATAGCAAAATTGAAGATGAAGGTTATATGATGTATACTGGGTACTACCGAATGTAGCATTCTGAGTGAGATGTCATCAGAGCCCAAAGCGTTGCTTTTGATTCCATTTACGTATTTCATCACGACCTCTGGCTCTACGGTGTGAAATGTAAAATTAGGTTCATGTTTTGGAATAGCATACGTTTTAATGAGGTCAAGTTGACACTGTGTTCTATCTAAAATCGGCATATTAGTGAAATTTTCATTAATTAAAATCAGATCTTTAAGATGTGCTGGAATGGCCGGAGTTGTTTTATCTCGAAGAGTTCCACGTAGCACTGGAAGTTTTCTGTCTCAATATGTAATTGAGATATGCAGCTTTTTCACGGCGGACTGCACTACATACATAATTTCGTAGTTCCTTGTAGTAAGTCCAAGACCCGGTTGTTCTCAGTCTCTTATACCGAGCCTGCGATTTGTGTTGGAGTTCCAGCATTTGTTTTGTGTTATAAGTAATCCACGGTTTTGGAGGCTTGGTCGCTCTAAAAGTGTGGTAAGGGGCATGAAGATTGAAAACAGTTAACAAGCTATTGTTGAGGAATGAAAGCATGTCGTCGACATTATCATAATAATAAATTATGTCCCAGTTAACGCTCATCAGATCTGATTTGAAGGAGTTGATGTCTAATTTAGAAAAGTCGCGAAGGGTTATGAGTTTTTCGTATTTATATGACGGCAGTTTGATTTCGCAGCTTAAGGCAAAGTGGTCCAAGATACCATCTATATCCTTAACGTCTGCAGATGTGACACATTCTGGATTGTTCACGATAATTACGTCGATTTGAGTTTGGCTCAGATCATTCACCCTGGTGGGTGAATTAATCAGCTGATGCAAGTTATAAGAATCATAAAAGGAGTTCAGAAGACCATTCTTTCGATCAAGTTGCATCAGATCAATGTTTAAGTCTCCAACAACAAGAAATATGTCACTATCAGGCAGAAAATTGACCACAGCGTCCTCGAGCTCGTTAATGCAGTTGATAATCGAGGCAGAAGGTGGGCGATATACAACAGAAAACACAATTAATTTATGACAAAATTTTATGGAAACCCAAAGTTGCTTAAGGAATGGGCTGATTTGAGAGTGAAAAATAGAACAATTGAGATTATTTTTTATATATAGAGCCACTCCTCCCCCAGTCCCTACTCTATCTACATGAGCCAGGGTTGAAGAAGGTTGCAAAACCTTATAACTTCCCACAATAAATTATTTAGCTAGATAACAAAAATGTACCCCATCCCCCAGAAATCTTGAATAAACGTATTTTGATTGATTGATTGATTGATTGATTCATTGATTGATAAATCTATAGCCATTTATCGCTAGGGAATCCAAGTTGCTACGATCATTTAGCCATGTTTCCCCCAAGGCGACAATATCAACATCACAATTGAGAATGAAGTCTCCTAGACTATCAAATCCAGTTGAAAGGGATCTAACATTCAAATGCAATAGACTGACGTTTTTGTGCATTTCGTCCACAACAACGCAGAGAAGTATATATAGCAAAAAGTAAAACAGTCTTACAATAGTAGAATTGCACTTCTGCTCAGCTAATTCTTGTTATCAGATCGGGTTCTTGGCCTCTCTTGCCATGCTTCGGCCATAGTTAGTGTTTTCCCTCGTGCAGGAATCCGTGGGGTAGTAGGAAGTTTTTGTGGTTCTGATAGACTCTTCTTTTTATTCTCAGTGGATGGGGTAGAAGGTGCACTATTAAGTTGGTTCACAGGAGCGGCGTCTTTTTCCAAATCATCAATACCATAGGATACTTCGTCCACAATAAGTTTAGTTCCCCTTATGTAATGTTCTTTTTCTTTGTAGCTTCCTTCTTATTTGGCAAGAAAGAGATGTTTCCTCAAAATTTTGATCTCACTCCTTTGTGTCGGCGTGAGATCATGAGCGATAAAAATAGTTGTTCCCTTCAACCTCTTACACTTTTTCAAGACTTCTTGTTTTCTGAGATTTGAAACAAATTCAATTTTTAAGGGACAGTTATCTGACTTATCTAGTGGGTAGACGTCGGCAAAATCTTTTATATCCAGGATCACACCAAGCAGGCCACTGAGATCCTCGCACAAGATATCTGTAACAAGATATCTGTAACTTCCTCTCTCTTCTTATTTAGACCGATAACCAAAATGTTTTTCTTGTTTTGGGTTCCTTTGAGGTATTCTAATTCTACTTTAAGTACGTTATTTTCCCTTTCCAAATTTGCCACGCCACTTTGCAAGTCTTCAATTTTTAGTAGAAGTCGTGTCTCGCTAGCTACGATACAATTCTTTATTTCCGTATGGCTGTTCAGGATCTCTTCACGAATGATTTTAATTGCTTTTTCCAATTCAGTCATCTCATGCGTATATAACAACCCCAGAGAAAATTCGCAGTCTGGCAACACCGCTAAGCAGGACCCCCTGAACGCTAGGAGATTCCAAGGTCCAAAGTCCAGAATCTGACAGGTTCAATTCAATGAGCACCTGTTCATAGCCTTGAAATTATGGTTATTTTAAAATCACAGATGTGAGTATTGCAAGTTTTTGTCCTAAGAACTGAAAACTAATGTAATTTCGTAGTATTAATCACGAAATTTTAGTGAAATAGAGTTTGAAAGTGACTCAACCAATCACGAAACCGAAACAACGGAACTTAAATCACCAAAACGATGCAACTTTCACCACTAAAACTAATATTAATCGCATAAGAATTGACAATTTAGCGGGGGCACATTGAATCACGTCAGAACACTTATACCTGTTGATACACCGATCCAGTTGATTTTATCTTACCCCCATTCAGCTTCAGGAACCCCCAGATAATGAAGAACCCCATTTTAAACGTGACATTTATTATATAATTGATGTTTTTATCTACTTCTATCCAATGTAACACGTGTGCAACCTCGGCATTCACTACTTGGTTCGCGATTCCTGATAATTCTGGTTTAGGTAATAGGTTTTGGAAAGTACGGACAGAACAGAACTCTGATATAACTTTAATTCTACATGATGTAACAGTTGTCTTGAAAATTCATGCAAGAATCGTGGATATACTGGCTTATATTCAATTAAGTATCTCTTCAACTTCTTATCTTCAATTAAATGTAACATTTCTTTCAACATTTAATTTTTGGTTTGAGTCTTCAATTTTATATGCATGATATTTTAAAAAATTTGACCTACTTGCATTGGTCTTTCAACATTAATACTTAATGAGCGGTGTGAATAAACATGAGTACGACGAGTATTTACTTACAAGTAAAGTGTAACGAGTATTTAAACTCCAAGTAAACCGATGTGAATAAAGCGTCGAGTTTACTTGTGACCGTGTACTCGTCAACCCGAGGGTATACTAGCAAGTATTTACTCGCGAGACAACTGAATTCACAAAAAGGCAAGTAAATACTTGTAGCGCCACACAGACTACGCATCATTTCCTGTTGTGACTTGTTCTGTTTTCGCCGCTAAACTAACTTAACTCCCCGTCATTACTCACAAGTCAGTTGTCGTTCCCGTTTGTTTTTATCCTCATGCAGCTATGGATGAAAGTAGTGTGACTTCCGGTTGTGACAATAGAGCTATTTTTGTAGCGTTATTGAAAGACTTTAGTGTTGTGCTAAATAAATCCATGTTGACTAAAGTTGCATCTGCTAAAGAGAAGGGCATGGGGATGTTTAGCCGACCAGTTTTCGAAAAACGTGGGGAAGCAAACTAGTGTTGGACAGTTAAAAAAGCTATTGAACAATATGAAAACCGCCTGGTGGTTGAGCTACCTACCAGGCGCGTCCCCAGGTTGCGGATAGGGGTACGCCGTGGTGTCCTCGGATGCTGCGGTTAGGAGCGTGATAAGTGGACTCTGCAGGCATAAAACCCTGGTATGGGTCGACAAAAACGCTTCCGTGGACAAGCTCCCACGTGTTTGTGCCGTGCGTGGCGACCCGTGTCGCTGGATGAAGGACACCTGGCAGTTGAGGGGCCGAGCCTGCCAACACACTGCTTTGGGCTGGATTTCAGCTAGACGGGCGGTCAGGAACTAACCCGCTCCTGATCAATCGGCTGTGTCGTACTGTCAGAGGTCCGACAGGGTGAGCCTTTTGGGGCGGGGGGGCGCTTTAGGGGGCTGGGGATCTGGGATAACGGTGGCCACGAGATCCCATGGAACCATCACCCTCGCATCGCGTCGCACGCTTCTGGGGGCTATATTTACCTGGTAGCCTTGGTGATCGTGTGCGTTTGTCACACGACACCCCCGAATGGGGCTCCGTGGTGGGTGAGGAGCCGGGTAAATGAAAATAGAAAGCTCTTAATGGATAAAAAAGATGCAAGAAGAATGAACCTACCCAGCCTGAAGCAGACTGGATAAAGACCAAACCCGTAGGGGTAAAAGAATCAGTGGGCAGAGGCCAAAGGAGAAGGAAGGCGCGCGAGGAGGCAGAGCGAGCAGTCTCGACTGCTCACCCCTCTGGACGCACCACTTACCTCGGCCTCAACCTGCTGCAAAGAGGCCCTCAGGAGTGCCACCACCTAGGAAGGACTATCATCCTACTAGGAAGGATGAGCACCCTAAGGCGGGGCCGACAGTACAGAGGAAGGCTGTGAACCCGCAAGGTGTTCCACCTTCCTCCTCCAAAAACCGAAATAGGTCGGGGACTTCCCAGGACTCTACTCCTGGACTCATAAGAAGACCAGGAAAGGGTCTGGACCGAACCTGACGTCCCCACCTACAAGGAAGCGGCCCTAAGTCACCTTAGAGTTGCAATAATTGACAAGGAAACCCCTATGGAAAATTCCACAGGAAAAAGAGGCCCTTGTCAAAAAAGCGATGACAGAGGAACTGGACCGAACCATCCTGTCGCCTCTAGCAGCACAACAAAGCCACCAACGTTCCGCTCATGGACATACTCTGGTGAAATCATCAGAGTTGTCTGTGATGACGAGAGCACACTGGCATGGCTGAAACAAGCAGCTGAAAACTGAGGCCTGTGGAAGGCGTCACCCTTGCCGTGGTGCAGGTCGACCAGCTGCCGAGGTTGACAAAGGCCACCCTCTGGATCCCGTGGAAGCTGATAGCAACCCGAGGAAAAGGAGGTCGTGACCCGTCGCCTCGCGGCGCAAAACCGCTGGTCAACGTCGGGAGATGGTGCCTTTCCACTATGAGGCCAAAAAAGACCCGAAAGGACACTTACTCATCTTCGGCATCGGAGATGAGGATATCAAAAAGTTGAGGACGAGGGGGCTAAGAATGAGCTACCTCTTCCAATCACTTTTGATTAAAATGAAGCCTGAGGAGAGGTCTGTGAATTTCAGCAGCCTCCGATCACGGAAAGGGAGGAAAATAGGTGTATCCTCCCAAAAGAGCCGGAGGCTGGAGAGGGCGAGTCGTTACCTAAGGATGCCGCTATGACACCTGAAGGCGATGATGTCACCCTACCAACTCCCACTACCAGCAACCCTGAGGTCATGGAAGACTCCTCCCACTCCTCCTCTTTAATAGTGGAGGCAGATGTAGAGACTAACTGAAATAACCGCACTGCATAGCAACGGCCAGAACACCGCCAAATGTAACAGTAGTCCAGTGCAATCTGCACCACGCCAGGGCGGCAACAGCTATACTTTGTCGCCGCCTGGACGTGGAGCAGGATACACTGGCACTTATCCAGGAACCCTGGATAGTTAGATCCAAAATATGCGGACTGACAAAACTTAATGGGTGTGTTTTCAGCACTCCCACAAATGAGAACCCGAGGACAGCAGTGTATGTTCCTCGACACATCAAAGCCCAGCCATTGCAACACCTGTCATCCTCGGACCTAACAGCCGTGAAGGTGGAGTGCAACTCAGCAGGCAAAACAACCGTTGTTGTTCTAGCATCAGTGTATCTCCCGCAAGACTCAGCGACCCCACCACCATCGAGGGAAATGGAGAACCTGATAACGCACTGCCGCACCCAAAACTGGGAAGTCATTTTGGGCTGCGATGCCAACGCACACCATGTGACATGGGGCAGTGAGACAAACAACGCAAGAGGTACGATACTTTCTGACTACATTAACGGTAACAACCTTTACATCATCAACAAAGGCTGTTCACCGACATTTATTAACTCTAGAAGTCAAACCTTAGTAGATATAACGGTAGCTTCACCTCGTATATCCAATTCAATCCTAGGATGGCATGTACCAGATTCTGTTACCATGTCAGACCACCGATGGATAAATTTCGAAATTAACCTTAATAAAGGCCCAAAAAACTACTCAGGGACCTCCGGAGGACGGACAGAGATAAATATCGACACCGACTGCAGGAGGTTCTAGAGGCAGTTGATGGAAGTACGCCAAAAAATAATGGCCAAATTGAACAACAAGTGAATTGTATTCAAAAAGCCAGAGAAAAGCATTTGAAGAATCCTGCCCCTTAAGAGCCGCCCAACAGTCCGGAGAAGACACGAAGTGGTGGAGCCGGGAGCTGGGTGAACTCAAGAAGATAGCTAAGAAATCAATCAATCGGGCTAAAATGACAAAACATGCCCCAGACTGGAACCAGTACAAGAAGCATCAGAGGCAGTTCAAAAACCTAGTTAGACAAAAACAAAGAGAAGCATGGAGACCTACTGTGAGGAAGTCGAAGACTACTCAGAGGCCGCTAGGCTTTGTAAAATCCTTGCTAAAGATCGAGACACAAATTTAGGTCTACTGAAGAAAGAAGACGGCACCACAACTGCTGATCTTCGGAAAGCCTAGAGTTGCTTATGCAAACTCACTTCCCCAATTCCGTGGTCACAAAAGGGAAGGAATGGCCAACTAAATTGAAATAGAACCTTCAGACTTGGAGTGGCAACAAGCCAACCAAATAGTTACTGAAGACAGAATAGGCTGGGCAATACAGACCTTCTCACCCTTCAAATCACCAGGCATTGACGGCATTTACCTCGCCTTGCTACAGTGGGGCTTGGGCGAATTAATGCCGCACCTGATGAGGATGTTCAGACGTGCTTGGCGCGCCGGTACATAACCACAGCCTTGGAGGGAGGTAGGTGGTATTTATTCCTAAGACAGGTAGAATGGATTACACCACACCCAAAGCATACCGACCAATTAGCTGACCTCGTTTCTGCTGAAAACAATGGAGAGACTATGCGAACGATACTAAGGATGCTTATTTTGAATACACAACCACTGCATCCCAACCAGCACGCATATACCCCAGGCAGATCACCGACACAGCCCTCCATCTGGTTGCTGTCGAATTGAGAAATCTCTGGACAACAAAGAGTCCACCCTGGGGGTTTCATAGACATTGAGGTGCGTTTGACAAACACCTTCCCCAAAATTGAATCCGCACTGGCAGACAGAGGTGTCCTCAGACTGTCAGGCTGGATCTCAAACATGCTCTCAAAAAGAGCTGTTAGAATCATGTAGACAACATCGTCTCAGGGAATGGTCGCGAGAGGCTGTCCGCAGGGGGTGTCCTATCTTCCGCTGTATGGAACCTAGTTCTCGACAGCCTCTTGCGCCGCCTCTGCGATGAGGAATTCTACTCAATTCATAGCAGATGACTTAACGATACTGCTAAGTTGGAAAATTTGAAGGAGTTCTGTGCGACAGAATGCAGAGGCCCTGAGAATAATCGAAAAATGGTTGAGGAGAACTCTCTATCAAATCAACCCCAGAAAGACGGAGATGGTTTCTTCACAAAGAAAAGGAAACTGGGGCCATTAAAAGCACCTGTTCTCCTAAACACAGAATTAAGTTTCATGTCAGAGGTCAAATATCTGGGAGTGACCTTTGACGCCAAACTCACTTGGAATCTTCACCTGGAGAGAAGACTAAAAAAGCACAGATCTCCTACGGACAGTGCCGCAGGATCATGGGGAAAACCTGGGACTAAACCAGGTGGTCATGTGGATATATACTTGCCATCGTGAGACCGATGATAGCTATGGAGCCGTTGTCTGGTGGCCTAAAAGCCAACAGCAACAGCAAAAACTCAAGCTTGGGCAGATACAAAGGACCGCGTGTCTAAGTGTGACCGGAGCTATGCGAACAACACCAACTAGGGCAATAGAGGTAAGCTATGCCTGCCACCTTTGGATATTTATCTACAAGAGTGCCTTGGCAACTATGGCACGCCTTGAGACTATTGGTATAAAGCCAGAAGTAGAATGTGGGGAGACTAGACGTCGCCTGTGGCTTGAGGCTACTAACACGATGCCCCTGCTACAGGTTAAGGCAGACAGCATCCCCCCGATTGTTTTGACAAATCCTACTCAATACACACAAACAATAGAAATGAGACCTCCGATGAAGAACGATCAATATTTTCACGGACGGATCAAAGCGAGAAAAAGGAGCAGGCTGTGGAATATATTCGAGACACCTGCGATTTCAACTTAAGTGGACCATGGACAAATGTGCCAACACATAGTTCAGACAGAGCTAACGGGCATAACCATAGCCGCGAACGAGATTGCTCGTAGAACATAACGAACAAAAACATTAAAATCTACACAGATAGTAGACAATCATACTGCCCTGAAGAATATAAAATAACTTCACAGTACTATGGGAATGCCATCAAGCACTTGCGGGTGCACCCACACAAACCAAATCATGGTGTGCTGGTTAAAGGCCTCGAGATGCAATGGCACAAAAAAGCTGACGAATTGGCTAGAAAAGCAGCCGGCCTGGAATATTCGTCCTGGCTTCCACCTACTACCGCTGACAGCAAAGTCACAAATGATGAAAGAGAACACCCATCAAAAATTCAAAATCTATGGGATGAAACACACCTGCAGACTAGCCAGGGAACTTTTAAATTATCCCAATAAAAAGAAGCAATGACTTACTGTCGATGCCAAGGAAATACGCAAACGTCGTGGGAATCTTAACGGGACACTGCCAACTTCGGAGCCTTATTTTATATGGGATTAAGCGACAACCCTCTTGAGAGGCTGTGAACAGGAAGACGAGACAGTACACATGTCCTCTGTGAATGCTCGCTGTCCTGTCACTCCGAGAATCATTCTGGGTGAAACGGTGGCCAACTTAGCCATTGGAGGGAATCCCCCTAGGCTGCAATCACCCTCTTTTTCAACGACTGGATGTTGGGACCTAGGCTGGTGATGTTCCCGGGGAGGTATGCACAAAAGGGCCCAATGGGCCTAAGTGCTGTGGTCTCGACTGCACTCCCAAAAATACAGAATCAGAATACAGAATATGAAAACCGCAGTCAAGAAAAAAACTGATCTCAACGCATCTGGAAATAAACCAATAACATTATTGTCATGGGAGGCAGATTTCGATTCAAACGAGAACCCAGTTTATTGCAAAATACCTGGGGCTTCATGCGTTGGATTGGGAGCAAGTTCTACGTCTGAACTCAATGAGGAGAATGAGAATAGGGAAGACGAAGATGACCCCGTTGACATGTTAGCATCAAACCAGCCCATCACACCAGTGACTTGCATACGTAAGAGCGATGCGACGAAGTTGAAAAAAGATAAGAAATTGAAACTCTCAGCTGAAACTGAAGAGACGTCAAAGTTGACAACTGGTGAGCTGCAGCGTTTATTATTACTTGAACAAATTCAGCTAACAAGACTTCAGGCTGAACGTGAACAACTGATGATAACGGAGTTGAACCTAAGAGCTGCACAACACAGACGAACGGAGTCCGTTGAACAACGCGTTGTGGTTGAAGAAGACGATGTCTTAAAATAATTTTTGTTGTAGAGATAAATTGTATAAAATTTAATATTATAAAATTAAAATTAAAATTTATATTACTTTCTTATTCTATTTTTTCACATATGCGATTGCAATTGGAGTAAAGGAAATAGGATTAAATTTATTTCCATGTCAAAAATGTGTATTTACATCATCAGATTATTACTAATTTCTAATCGTTTTTGCTGACCATGTCGTCTATTTATAACTTCATTCCGATCTAAATTATATAGAGATACATTTTCTTCAGCCACACCATTTTCGATTCCGTCTTCCACTTCCCAAGGATCATTCAAATGTTTCGCTACATTGTGAAGCACTGCACAACTTATTACTAAATTGGGAACATTTTTGACTGCTATTCTAACTTGGCTCGAGAGTATGGGAAAACGACGTTTCATCTGGCCAAAAACTCGTTCATTTATTACTCTTTCCTGATCATGTGTCAAATTGTAATTCCGCTCACGAGCATTTCTTGGTTCGTCAAAAGGAGTCAGTAACCAAGGAGTAATTCCATATCCGCTATCACCAAGGAGACAAACATCACCATCATATCGGCGCACCACGTCCTGAATTCTACTCACTCGCCAAATCCTGCCATCATGTACTCTCCCTGGCCATTGAGCGTCCACACTTGTAATTTTGTCATTAGCGTCATAAGTCATCTGAATGTTTATTGTTGTTTTTCCTTTTCTGTTCACATACTCGTCGCCGAATTCCCAAGGTTTCATAATATGCACGTGAGTGCAATCTATAGCACCAATGACAGTCGGAATGCGAAATTTTGAAGCCCAATCTGCCTTGGCCTGATCCATATCTTCAATAGTGCGTGGAAATTTAATCCAATCTTCAGACTTCCACACTATTTTATCCAATACACTTGAAAATGTTCTGCTGACGGTACTTCTTTCAACTCCCATGTCGTTGGCAACACCACTTTGGAATCCTGGATCACTAACGTATCTCAGAAAAATTTCCATCTTTTTCCGTGCAGTTAATCCTCCACCCCTTGCATCAGTGTTTTCATCAAGAAAGTGCGAAGTGAGAAAATCTACGTTTTCGCTCTCAAACCGTAATAGTCCCTTAGATAGATCGGGACTTATATCACGCCGGTCTCTATAACGTTTCACACCACGCAGGTTCATAAATGCATCCATTCTTGGACAAGTACGACTGCAAGTCTGGGGTCGGGTTGACTTGCGAATAGACGAGTATTTACTTGCTACAAATGTATTTACTTGCGTTTATTTACACCAAAATTTGCATTTTTCCGGGTTTTACTAGCCTCTCAAGTATTTACCCGCGGGTAAGAGTAAATACTTGTTTTATTCACTTCAATTTTGGCGTTTACTTGTTATTTTGATATGTTCTAGTATTTACTTGTCCTACTCGTTTTTATTCATACCGCTCATTGGATTATTTATTTATAATTCTGCATCTCCCTTTCCAATTTTGTATCTTTCCGTTATTAAATACAATAATATTCCTTTGCATTTGTTACATGATTTGTAATTTATGGTTAAGAATGTTAAATATGTTGTTAATGGGCCTGGATGACCTCTATACAAGTACTCAATCATGTTTAATATAGGTACATTTAAGCAAACAGTATCACTGTGCAATATGTAGTCAATACTTGAATTCGACTCAATCCACTCTTTTGATTCTGGAAGATGTGACACATTTTTAATAATGGATTATGAACTTCTCTTCTACTCATTAGTAAGGTCTCCAACATACAAATATAATATGCAGTAATAGGACAGAAACTCTTCTGAGCAAAAGCAAGGCCGGTTGTCTGCATAGATGATATCTTATCAAATATAGTAGGGAATATGTCATTGGTATCAGAAAATTTTCTTGAAACTTTCCTGAGATGAATAAATACCATTAATTAATATACCTTTCCCATAGTAATAGTAGTAGTAGTGAGTTTATCAATGCCATATACTATTGATGAACATACTTCCTGATTATCATCTTGAAGATTAATAGTGGCACTTCGCGAACCCTAAATGGCAGCATGTTGAAAAACTTCTAGATCAAAAAGTTTGTACCATTTTGAGACTTGGACAGCCTACAAGATAACAATCTAACATCACTGCCTCCCCTGGTATTGTAGAGTGGACATCGCTATTTCGAAGGACACAATGAAAATTCGATCTGGCGTACAGCAGACATTCGTATATATACAGTGCGGGGAACGTCATTAATTCGAGTTCCCTTTATGACCCCCGACAACAAGTCCTTTGCAATCACTTTTTTTTTTTTCACGACAAGGTTGTCTAAGAAGATTTTTAGAGTTTCAGGAATATCGGTACTCGCATTACTGAAAAAAATTTCAGTCGAGGAATAACAATCATTCTCATACACTTTTGATTGAATGTCTTATTTTTATAATAGTGCTGCCGTTGTAACTATTCGCAGCCGTTCTTTACGCGCATCAGTTTTTTAATAGTATACAGGAATCTGCCAATATTTTCTGTACATTGAGAAATCAACTCGGATAGCGATGTTTGACAATCCTCGGTATTCTCAAGATAAGAATAAATTAATTCCATGTCTGTTGTCACATCTTCGACTTCAGGGCAGCCTCGTTTTTTCCCGGTTAGCGTAGAATGCACAAAAAATTAAACACAGCAAGATTGGTGGTATATAGCGTCAGCAGCAACCAAATTAGCAGTGTTTATGACACGATGTTTGACTTCTTCTCCCCATTTATCGTTCCTTTTCTCTGCTGCTTCAAGTACTTTTTCTCTCAAAGTTATACTCCGGACGTTGTAAGCTTGCTTACGTTTATCGATGTGTTTTTTCTCTTCTTTTTCGTAGAATACCTCATCGAATTGTTCTGTGCAATAAAAACATTCATCTTCAAAATCGAATTCAGGCAAAGAGGAACGCAAACTTTCAGTGCGCCGCGTGGTGCTGCAGCTGTGTCGGTAGAATCTTGGTGAGTGCAGCTCTTATGCTATCTGATCGCGTTTAATTCTTTCTACACAACAGATGAACTTTCACGGTTTTTACACCTTCCAACACTAAATGTTTATTGTCTTCTGTGTCCACACTAGCTTTTATCAATGTAACGATAACTTTTTCCTTCACTTTTACGTTACTTCCACTAGAAATATTTTCCTCGCAAATGAAAATTTTTTCGCTTCCAGCCATCGCAATATACTACGTGGCACTGAATTCAATAACAGCTGCTGGTTAGGAC
>JARQZK010003241.1:0-22679 GCA_030704885.1 Cynegetis impunctata | reverse complement strand
GGGGGTGTTTCTAGTAACTCAAACTCAATTTCCTAAAATCACGAATTTTTTTTGCCATGGCATAACATAAAGATTTTTGTGTGCAGGGGCGTTGTCCTGCAAAAACAAAATACATCATGTTGGATAGCCTTTCTTGCGTCTTTTCTCTTCTAATTTTTTCTCGTAAGAGTGGTCAGTAATGTCGAATAGTAAATGCTCCAGTTATTTGTTCTACCCTTAATCCAAAAAGATCAATCATTAATACTCCATGGCAATCCCAAAAAAACTGAAGCAAGAACTATTTTCTTAGCAGATTTTTTGACCACGAAACTTCTTAGGTCTTGGAGAACCGGAGTGTCGCCATTCCATCGATTGTTGCTTTGTTTCCTGATGCGTAGAAATGTAGCCCAAGTCTACATCCCATAGTAGCTAAATTCAAGTTTAAGAAGTCTACAATCGTTTTCAAATCGAGCACAGAGATTCGAACTTTGTTACTACCCTTGCGCGCTTTTGGTCAACATTCAAACATTTGGGGATCCATTTTGCAGCAATTTTTCTCATGTCCAAATTGACGTGAACTATATTATGAACGCGTTCGTATGAAATATTCAGTGCTTAAGATATCCGTTTTAGCCCAATTCGATGGTCTGTTAATATCATGTCATGAACTGCATCGATATTTTCGGGGACTGACACAGAAACTGGCCTTCCCGATCGGTCATCATCTTCAATGGAAAATTTACCTCTTTTGAAGCTTGCAGTCCAATTTTTCACGGTCGCATACGAAGGGCATTGATCACCAAGGGTATTAAGCATATCTTCGTAAATCTGCTCACCTCTTAACCCTTTTAAATACAGGTACTTGATGATGGCTCGATACTCCAATTTTTCGATTTTCACAATTTCGGTGGACATATTTTTTCTTTTAATTTATTGCGTAACTCTGGTTTACTCTTTTGACGTCAAACTTTACACTGATACTTCTAATAAGTTATTGTTCGTTGCTATGGTAACGCAATATTTTGTTTATGCAGGGAACTGTTCAGAAAGATTTCCGCGGTCGGAAGTATTTGAAAAACTTGGTTCTCGGAATTTTTCGTGAAGCTGTAGAAATAGAAAAACGTCCAAATTGTTTTGAACACAGAGATGACAAGTCACAGACTCGCCATCAGCATGGAAACCACTTCTCAGTGGTCGCCATATGTCACACCAAATCAAGTGCATCCCGCACTGATGAGCGTGAATAGCCCATTGACGTAGTAACTACGTCAATGGAGTAACCGCCCCCCACCCCTATAAATACGGCCACGCGACTATCGGCCCGTCAGTTGACTCTGAGGAGTAGGCAGGTTGAGACTTCAGAGTTGACAGGAAGCAGTACGGTTGGTGAGTAGGCAGGTTGAGACCCACGCAAATCGTATTGTTTCCGATTCCTCCTAATTCGATTCGTGGAGTAGGCAGACTGAGGCCTCGTATCTGAATTATTTCCCTTCTAATTCTCCTGAAGATGGCTTTCGCAAAAGGAGCCGAAACGCCGAGATTTTTCAAATCTTTTACGCAGTTCATTCCGAGAACCGATATATATATATATATATATATATATATATATATATATATATATATATATATATATATATATATATATATATTACAGTGGCGTAGATAGCTTTTTGCGATGGGGGGATATGACTTTGTGTAAAATTCCATAAAGTTTTTCGTCTAAAGTTTTATTGGTTGATAAAAATAATCTTTCATGTGGTAAAAAATAAGTAAAAATAATTTTTTAGGCTTAACATCGCCTTGACGAAATTGAATATTTCTTCCACGCTTTTTAACTAACGAGAACAGCAGGTGTGGCAGTAAAAAATTTTTTGATCAAACTTGTTACTTTTGATGAATTTTATCAGCTGCTCTGTCAACTTCGTATAATTCTTGCTTGATAAACACCGAAAATCTTTCTAATATATTTAGGGGTAACTTCGTTTGGGCAAGTCACGCCCATTAGGAACACTTCAACAATAAACATTATTTAACCATATAAAATATGAAAAGTTACTGAATGGGTGAATAAACAATAATCCGGCGATAATAGAAAATTTTCTATTAGTTATGCAATAGCTAAATTAACAATTTTTTGCTGCTTGAACATGAAAATTGAGATAACTGTTCAAGTATAGATCTGAGGTTTTTTCATTCTTGGAGCTATTAAAGTAAATCCCTGAGAACCTGAAATTTTTTCATTCCTTAATTTCAATATTTAATATAGTTAAATAATGTTTATTGTTGAAGTGTCCCAAATGGGCGTGGCTTCGCCAGCCAGATTACCTGTTTTCCGGCCGTATTTTTATTCCCTCTGAGAAATTATAAATATTTATCCTACAGTTCCGGGAAGTTGAAAATTTCTTATAGGAAATTTCCTCCTTTTTTTGTATCTTTTATTTGGATATCAAAATATTTTTTAGTTTTTGAGATATTTGAAAAAACAAACTGTTTTCTTTTTCTTTCAGTGAATTGTTATCACTTTTACAATTTTCCCGAACGGAGCTTTAATTTTGTTCAAAAAGTATTCTACATACTATTTGCCCATATTCTTCTACATACTATTTGCTCATATTCTTCCGAAACTGATGAAAAAGTTGAACACAAAATCACTTGTAACTAGACTGTATTCTCATGATTAGTAAATGTTTGTCCAAGATTCAGATGTAGAAGTCCAGTCATCGCAAGAAAATTTTTACTTAACTCGACAATTTTCATTAAATTCAAAATATTATTGAGTAATTAAATTGACAATAAAATCCAAAATTTGGTCCTATTTTCAAAGAGCTCATATTTTGGTACCTACTCTACATTAAAAAAATATTCGAAATATTAAATATTGATTAAAAATCCTCTATGAGCCAGAAGTCACGCTCCTCGAATGAAAACCGGAATTTAATGGCGTCACTAGCACCAAAACCGTGTTTGAAAGAACTTAAAATGGCTGAAATGGAAAATTTTATGTACGAAGGAAGAAGTCAACCAAAACGTCATCGCACTTCTTCTCTTTCTGAATTTTATACTACCTATACTATTGAATAAAACTGCTTTAGATATAATACTACACCATTAAACAAAAGCGTGAGCACCTTTGTTCAATAGTAAAGTAAAGTATACAATTTAGAAAGAGAAGTGAAGTGCGTGAAAATTTTGGTTGACTCTTCCTTTCGAAATGAAAACTTTCCAATAGAGCCATTTGAACTTTTTAAACACTTTTGTGTAATTTTTTTTTATAATTGCCACATACATAATAGCCAGAAGAGGTGCTAGTGCTTAGTAAATACTTAAATACGTACATAGGTACGAAGACTTTTATTCAGTTCTATCATAATTATCGTAGGCTCATGGGGGGGGATTGATCCCCTTGATCCCCCCCTATCTACGCCACTGTATATATATATATATATATATATATATATATATATATATATATATATATATATATATATATATATATAATCCAGGTAATTTTTTGAAGTTTAATTTGTTCAAAATCTCGAAAGGGAAACATCTTACGGAAAAATGTTTCGAATGAAAAGTGGATGATTTCCACTTATGCTAAAGCCACTTCAATTTTCTTCACCCCCGCGATGGGAATGGGTCAACTTTGAAATTTTTAATGGGAACTGTAATGTCCTTTGTATATGGATTTCATTATAATATGTAGTAGGCAGACGTGTATTGTTGTGTGCTGATTATAGACAGTTAACAAATATATTGAAGATGTTAAATATCCACTTCCAAGAGCAGATGAACTATTTGCTGCTCTACAGGGTGGTGTAAATTTCACAAAATCAGATTTTTTGAATGCATATAATCAACTAGAACTGAAAGATGACACCCGAAAGTTATTAGCGTGAAGTACACATGAAGGGATTTATTTAGTGAATCGTTTGCCATTTGGTACGAACCCAGCATGCGGAATTTTTCAAAAAACGGTTGAAAAATTATTACAGGGATGTGAAGGAGTCATAATTTTTCCAGATGATTTGGTAGTGACGGGAAAAACAGATGAGGAACATTTACGAAATTTAGAAATTGTGTTCGAGAGGCTTAGTAAGGCTGGATTCAGGTTAAATTTGAAGAAATGTAAATTATTTGAATCTGAAATTGAATATCTTGGACATATTATCAATAAAAAAGGGTTACATAAAGATCCAGAGAAGGTGAAGGCAATACAGGACGTTCCTCGGCCTGAAAATGTTTTTACAAGTAAAATTATTTTTAGGTTTGATTAATTATTATGCTAAAATTCGTTCCTAGTTTGTCTAACTTATTACAGCCTCTTTATTATTTATGAGGAAGGAAAAGTCTTTCATTTGGTCTAGAGAATGTGAAAAAGTTTTTAATGAAGCGAAGAAGATTATGACTTCCGATCAGAATTTGGTTCATTTTAATCAGAATTTGAATATTAAATTAGTATGTGATGCTGCCAATGTTGTAATAGGAGCTGTGTTAATGCATGTGTATATCCAGATGGTTCTGAGAGACCAATTAGTTTTGCTTCTAAAAATTCTTAATAAAGCTGAAAATCAATTATTCTGTAATTCACAAAAAAGCTTTATTCATATATTGGGGGTTAAGAAGTTTTATCAGTATTATTGGGGTCGCAAATTCATTTTATGTTCAGATCATAAGCCATAATTAGCAATATTTGGAGAAAATAAAGGTATTCCAGAAATGGCTGCTCAACGTTTACAACGATGGGCACTTTTTTTCAGCGGCTTTGATTATAATTTCAAGTATATTAGTGGAACAAATAATGATGCTGCTGACGGTATTTCAAGATTGCCAGGGCGAAAACGAAAGAGACAATGTTATCATCGAATCATGAATATGATTATTTTCATTTCTTAGTTGAACAAAATTTACCTAGCAGCGGTACGCGAAAAATACCCTTAGCGCTTAGAGACAAAGTTAAAGAAAAACTTGATGAAATGGTTAAAAACAATTTGATGTTTCGGTTAGTGAACCTACAGACTGGCAAAATCCTATATGTTGTAGTGCCAAAAAATAAAGGAACGGATATTCGTATATGCATTGATCCATTATTTCTGAACAAGTACATCAAAACGTGAGCGATTCCCAATACCAACACAGGCACTTTGTTTACAAAACTGGCTGGCGCAAAATATTTTTCGCTATTAGATGCATCCTCCGCGTTTTTACAGTTACCGTTGGACCACGAAAGCTCTCTATTGTGTACATTTACTAACTCCGTTTGGACGGTATCGCTATTTAAGGTTACCATACGGCCCTACATGTGCCCCAGAATTTTTTCAACGGTTCATGCATGATCTTTTAGACAATATACCTGGTCAAATTACATATTTTGATGTTATATTGGTATTTGGAGCTTTTGAGGAAGAACATAAATTAAATTTAAAAGCATATCTAGAAAAAATTAAAACCAGTGGTCTTACGTTAAATTTGGAGAAGTCCAAATTTGGTCAAAAAAGAAATCAAAAAATTTCTTGGGACATCAAATAAGCTATTTAGGAATTTCTCCTGATACTAACAAACTAAAGCAATCTCTGAAATGTCTCCTCCAAAAAATAAAAAAGAGTTGCAACGTTTTCTAGGAATGATTGTATATTTAGCTGAATTTATTCCCAGTTTATCAAACCAAACAAGTACTTTGAGACGATTTGCTAAGCGAAAAAAATATTTGGCAATGGACGTCAACAGATCAAGTTTGCTTTGATAAGATTTAAATCACTAGTTTCAGCAGCAACTACATCGCGTTATTTTGATCCAAAAAAGGAAACAACACTATCTGTAGATGCTAGTCCTTATGGCCTTGGAGCAAACAATCTCTCAAGAAGGATGGCCTGTTGATTATGCTTCAGTTTCGTTAACACCCACACAGAGGCGTTATAATCACATAGAAAAAGAACTTCTTGGATTAGTATTTGGATGTGAAAAATTTTCCTTTTATCTTTATGGTACTAGTTTGAAGCTGGGACCGACCATCGTCCATTACTTGGACTTTTAAAAAAACCATTAGATGAAATGTCACCAAGAATTCAAAGACTTGCTATGCGTTTATTAAGATATGACTTTAACCTGACTTATGTACCTGGAAAAAATTTAAAAATACTTGATACGTTTAAGTCGAGACCCTACAAGTGACGTAATTAACACAGATTATTTGGAAAATAACTTGAAAATATATTCTGTAATTTCTACAAGCAGAAAAAATCAGGAACGATTGCAAAAAGAAATAGATTTAGATCCTGTGTTACAAAAAATTAAGTATTATGTATTAAATGGGTGGCCATTACACAAATCTTCAGTATCAGCTAATGTAAAACCTTATTGGCCGATAAGAAACAGTATTTTCTTACATGAAAATGTATTATTTTATCAGAAAAGATTAATTATTCCGGATTCATTAAAAAAAGAATTTTCAGCAATAAAACACCAATCACATCAAGGAGTGATATCCTGTAAAAACAAGGCTCAAGAAGCTATTTATTATCCTGGTCTCATGCGTGATGTGGAAAACCTTGTGCTTGGATGTCTAACTTGTCAAAAATATGCAAAAACAAATGTGAGAGAAACCTTTAAGCTCTCATGATGTGCCTGATTTACCATGGCAAAAACTCGCGATAGATTTTATGACTGTTGAATCGCAAGACTTTTTGCTTCTAGTTGATTATTTTTCAAAATTAGTGGTTGTTAATAAACTGACAAGTAAATCCGCGCAAAGTATAATTACATGTTTAAAAAATGTATTCGCAATAAATGGACCTTGCCTGGAATTATTTTCCGATATTGGACTTTCCTTTTCTTCTATAGAATTTTTAGAATTTGCCAATAGATATGACATTAAATTGAGTACATCCAGCCCTAAGTACCCAAAGAGCAATGGAATGGTAGAAAGATCTATACAAACTGTAAAAGGCTTGTTTTATAAAGCCATTAAAACACAAAAGGACCCATTCTTAGCAGTTTTTAGACTATAATTCTACTCCAAAGCAAAAGATACCCGCCCCGTGTACACTTTTAATGGGTAGAACGTTACGGACAAATCTTCCTGTTAAAACTGACAATTTGACTTCTCAATTTTCAATAAAAGAAGCTCGTGAAAGTATGGTTGTTAATCAACAACAACAAAAACACTATCACGACAGGCATTCAAAAAAGTTGTCGGACCTAAAAGTAGGTGACCCAATTCTTTTGCAAGAGGGAATAAGAAGATGGAATCCTGGTGTTGTAGTAGAAAAATCTGATTATAATGATTATATAGTTCGAGTCAATGAAGGCGAATACAGACGCAATAGAAGTCATTTGCGTTTAAGTCGTGCTAGTATTAAAACTGAAAAAACCTGTTTGTGAGAGGAAAGAAGATGTTCCTGAGACGAGAGATAATGTTCCGCTAATCTTCCTGATAATGTTCCTGTTGTTGATAGAGGTTATGTAACAAGAAGTGGCAGAATCAGCCGCCCTCCAAATAGACTTTAAAAAAATTGATATATTTCATTATTATTCATTTATGTATATTCAGAAAAATTATTTTATTTTTATTTTTGTTTGGGACGTGTAACATATGGCAGCATATGTTTTATTTCTTTATATATTGACCAGTCAGTCATTACCCAGTCGTGGTACTGTATGCTTCATTAAAGAATACCGATGTAATAAATTGTGCCTCGTAATTCATTGATCCTTCAATACTTTCAAATAACAACTGAAACAAATATTTCATAAAGTCTATGAAAATTCGATGTTGAATTAAGAAAGGATAAAGAATTAAGTAAAATATTTTATATGTTCAAAATGAATGGCCGGAAAAGAATGAATGTGTCGGAATTAGAGCCTCTTTTTTTGTCGTAAGAATGAAATCTATATTGAAACAGGTTTATTAATGTGGGGTTATAGAGTTATTATTCCTCATAAATTTCAAAACCAACTGTTGAATGAATTACACAGTACCCACTTGGGTATAGTGAAAGATGAAATCAATGGCAAGGCAATATTTTTGGTGGCCTTGTATGGATGAGGATATACAAAGTTTGACAAAAAAATGCGATGTTTGTGTATGTTTATCAAATAATCCTCAGAAGACTGAATGAGGTGAATATGTGAAAGCAGTAGATGTATTTGACAGAATTCATTTTTTGGACCCAATTAAAGGAAAGATGTATTTAGTCCTTATAGATGCTTTTTCAAAATGGCCTGAAATTTTTGAAATTTTGAAAATTGTTAGTTGCAAAACAATTGAAAAGTTACGTGAATGTATAGCTCGTTTTGGTATTCCCAATAAGATTGTCACAGACAATGGCACGTCTTTTTCATCATTTGAATTCAATAAGTTCTCCGAGGTAAATGGTATTAAACTGCGCCTTATCATCCTTCAAGTAATGGTGCTGCAGAGAATGCTGTGAAGTCCTTCAAGTTAGGAATGCTGAAATCTTCAAAAAAATCAGGAAAATGCTAGATTGAGCACTGTAACAATAATGAATAAATATTTATATGCTTACCGAAATACTCCACATTGTTATACCGGTGAATGTCCTTCAGAAATTATGTTTGGACGCAAGATAAGAACTCGATTTCATCTTTTAAGTAAATCTGTCATAGAGACTACACGAGATAGGCAAATAAATAATTATAAGGGAAGCAGAGTAGTAACTTTTAGAGAGGGATAAGTAGTGAACGTTAAAGATTACAGAAATACAAATAAGCCATGTTGGAAAGAGCTTACTGTTGAAGAAGTATTGGGTGAAAAACATTATTTGTGTAAATTAATTGATGAACCTGCACTGATCTGTCGAAAGCATACTGATCAGATTTTGAAAATCGAGAATAATTTCCAGGATAATACTAATCTATATATATAATATATATATATATATATATATATATATATATATATATATATATATATATATATATATATATATATATTATATATATATTCTTATTCTTACACAAATTATACAATTATTATCATTTACCAAACACAAATTCAGGCAATTAATTATAAGTAAAACACAAGAAACAATCCATGAAAGAACTATATAATACTAAACTATAAGGTCAGGAACAATAAAGTAATGAAAACGTTTAAGTTCATGCAACCTAAGTGACTGAACACTTTGTGTTGTGCAATTCCAAAAACACATTACAGTGATGTGGACACTTTGCAGACATGTTTGAGCAAAACATCTCAGCAATTTATCATCTAATACTTATCATACTTATTCTAAAATTTTTATAAAATCTATGTAATTTCGAAAAATAAATTTTTTCGATTCAACTGAAAAACTTTTTAGTCCAGTCATAAGCCTAATCTCTATGGTAAGAGATTGCATGCTTTGGGCAAGGTGTGAATGAAAAATCGATGGCAAATTTCCTTCTTGAATCTTTGGGTCGACAGAAACCCACCAGCACATCCACGGGTTTGATATATCAAATGACTACAATTCCGGAAAAGTTTGTTTTTGAAGGCATGTACACATTAAACTATGAAAGTATAGTGTCCGGATATTGCACACATCTTCAGTATAAAAGTAGACTGGTGTGATATCTCCTTTGTTTCTTAAATATAATTTTTAGTATAAAGTTTTGAGTAATAATTAGTTTCTTTAATGAGTTCCTGTACATACCTCCCCATACAAAGATTGCCATATCGAAAAAAGTGATTCGGCTAGAGACTTGTAAATCAGGAGAAGTAACTTTCGTGAAAGAAATTCTCTTAGCTGGTATATATATATATATATATATATATATATATATATATATATATATATATATATATATATATATATATATATATATATATGGGTATTTGTATTTATATTATTCCTCGAACAAGTATGTAATAAAGCTACGTACAGAAAACCAAATGTTATTAGTGTGAAATTCAGACAATCTTGTGAAGCTAATTTGAAAATAGTTCACTATTCCGCATCCTCTTTTTCCTGGGGTAGTTTATGCTGAAATGATCGATTAGCCACTATTACAAACTCCATTACTCAGATCATTAGGACAACCCATCATTAGGAAAAAAATATTTCAGAATAGAAAATTCGACATTGATGAAAGAGACATGGCGAAGTATGATGATAAAATTCTGAAAGCCCTGGAAAAATATATGAGATCGATTCATTGTTGGCCAGAAGATGGTCAAAATTATACTCTTATCTTTTGTATTAAAAGTGCATTACCAATAATAGCGGTGTTTTCTCCGATTCAATTAGGACTTTTAGGATATATTTACAAAAGCATATCAGGTGAGCTGGATCAATAGATACTCTTTAAGTAACATTTTTTTGAAAGAATGAATTCAAATGTTTACATAACATACAATTTCTGAACTAAACAACACGACAAAAAATCTATAGATTCAAATCAACAAACAATTCGTGAAATATGGCTCATATACACAACGCAAAATCAATTCAAACAAATAAACTTCAAACTAGTCAAACATATAACTCATTCGTATACAAACAAGAATTCATACGAAAATGTAATATATAAGAAACAATTGACTCCAATAATTTTGCAGGGGGTAGTCTATCAGATCTCATCATTGGTTTTTTTTTCCTGACAAATTTCTCGATGTTCCTGTTGGGTTCTTCGCTATATTTTTATAAAGGTAATGAACTTCTCAGGGTCAGGGAGCAATTCGCAATACACAATTATGGAGTACCGAAAAACTACAAAACACTGAATGAAAGGATCGATAAAATTACGCACGTAATTTATTACTACACAGTCGTAATGTGTTCATGCTTTCTTCCTTTTTGGTGTTTTTGGGAAGCCGATTGTTTGACAAAGAAGAATTCAAATGGGCAAATTATGCAAGGATACATCAGAGGCTTAGTTTGCCCCGCCTGGTTCCCATTCAATTTGGAAATTTTTCCAAGGAAACAGATAATTTTCATTTCTAATCTAGTGCTATGGTTTTGGTTTGCGCCCAATATAAACACAGTGTTGATTTTAGTTTATGCATTCATCAAACTGATGGTGAATCGAATAAAACATTTATCAGACATGATGAATGACATCAACTTCATGGATATAAACAAAGAAGTGACCAGAGCAAAATTGAGAAATTTCATCAAATATTATTCAGAAATAGTTTCGTGAGTATAATTTTTATTATCATTCTTAATCTGTTTTGTTTAGTAAACGATATAATTTCCTGAAATGTAGGCTTCTCCCACAATAGTACCTGGTAATAAAAGCATGCCTAATCACCTCAAACTCAAGATACGTCGAAATACGGAGTGATTTGTCAAATTCCTTCGTGTTTTCTACTTATATTTATACCGGCAATTTTAAGGTTTGTGAAGAACGAAGCGACATCACTGAACAATCCAGAAAATCTCAGAGAATTGAAAAAAAATCTTAGTGCTAGTCAAACCAATAATAGCCAAATTTGTTGAGGCTTAAAGTGGAAAAGCCTATTTTTATATACACTTGCAGAACATTATCAATTGTTACTACGAGTATTAGAGGAAAATCACTCTGCATCTTGCCAGTAATCTAACAGGAAAATCTACTACTTAGTAGAGATTTTCTTCAAGTTACGAGAGCTTCCAACGAGATTTCTTCCTTACCGGATTATTCAGATCGTATTAAGTTCTTGTGATTAATTATTGATGAAAAATCACTGATATGAGCAGTTATCATTAATATGAGCGGTAATCTTTGAGACAATACTTTTCATTTTTAAATTGTGTTTGCATCATTAGTTACGAATTTCACAAAGTAATTGATTGTACGAAATTGAGATCGATTAGATTAATTCAAAATATTCTTTCAATAAGTGATCGAAACAGTTAAATTGTACCGTCAATCATATATTTCGATGTGAAATATCTCAATAACATGTTTACTCTGTATAAATTCTACTTTTATCTTCATGATTTCTCAACATAACTTCTAACTAATTTCGTTTCTTCAAGACAATGAAATGATTTCTGCTTTTGCAGGCTATCGAGAAACGTTAATGAAGTTGTTGGAATGATTCATGCATCTACTCAGAACGGATTAATGTTATAATAATTGGCTTACTGGAATATGAAATTGCTGTGGTATATAGATATAAATTAAGTTTATCATAAAAAGCTTGAATATAAATTCAATATTCTGATCAAATGATATATCTTCTAAATTATTTGGAACCACTACAAATATGAAAACTTTCGATGCAAATAGAAAACACTGGTTATTCGTTCAAAAGTAATCGTCAAATATGTAACCAACTTATCAATAAACAAAATTATAAATCAAATAAAGTAAAACCAAGGGTACGTTCATATCGGAGGCACGCTTGTGCAAGTAATTTGGTGGCACACACGTGCGCAAACATGCGCATACAAACATAATCAGCAGGCGAGCGACAGAAACAAGTGGTCACTTGTCCGTCGCCGCATACATTGCCCGCAACCGGCAACTGCACGCTTGCGCAAGCTTGATCCGACTCCTCTTGGAAACAAAATTATTTGCTTTGTAGTTGCAAGAATGTGTGATTTCTCAGTTGATTTCTGACCATTGAGGCAGTGACTATGTAGTGTTGTGGAGCTCCTGTTGTTCTTGTGTTTATAATGGAGACGGAAATGCTTATCGATGCCGAGAGAAGCAGAAGAACAATTTGGGACGCATCTTCAAAACTCCATAGCATTAGGGGACTCGTTCACCCACTCTATCCTGATTTCCTGCTCATCCAAATATAAAAAACTTTAAAACACCATTTTCCAAACAATGTCCCCATCGTCTGACATTTCCATTTCAACTGACCTATTTATAATAATTAACTCGCACCTACTTGCATTGAGTGTGTAATTTTAGTACATTACTTCACGCCAGCTTGCGCACGCGTGTAGCTCCAAATAACATGCACAAGCGTACCCCTAATATGAACGTACCCTAAGTCGATACCAGTGAACCCCGTTTCATCGCTTTCTATTGGCGGCGCTTCTGATATTCACGTGTTTACCTGGTCGTGACCTCCATTTGTATTATACCTGCTTTTATTTTACCCAAAATCATAAGAGTTCAGCATTATGTACTTTGATGAAATCTGCAAGTTAACTTGAATCAAGTTGCAATTTCGTTTCTGTTAACTCATTACTTATACAGGATATATAAAATCAAAATCAGGGAGGGTTTAGCTATTTTAAAATTCCTAGAGACATTCAGATCTTTGGATTTGGATGGGAATAATTAAGGTCATTCATTCATCAGTTATAATTCTAAAAAAATCAATAACTTTACAGGAAAATAATCAAGTGGCTTTGATTTATCTGATGTTCTATTTATTGGCTGAAGCTGTTATATGTTATTCAGGGCAAACCCTAGAGGATGCTGTGAGTACTTTTAAGTCATTACATTAATTGATTAACATTGATATTCATTCATCCATGTAGAAATCCAAATTTCCAAAAATATTCGCAGATATATTCAGAAATGTATAATATGAAGTTTCATACGAGTTCAAAGAATAACACCGTTACTTTAAAATATCTCAAGTAGCAACATTTGACTGAAATTTTATATTATCTAATGCTAGACAATTGGAAGCGAATTCTAAAGATCTTTTTGAAAGATCTCGAAATTTTTTTAAAATGCCGAGTCTTGAAACATTCAGCCCAGCTCGAACAAGACAGCATTTTTTGGAGAAATCTGATATTACCTATTTCATTCCTTTTTACAAAACTCTTGTCTATTTATTTTCAAATATTATATTTGTCAAATTGAGTTATGAACTAATTCAATAGGTATACTAAAACGAACAATGAACTCATTCTTGGAGAATATAATCCACAGCTTTATGCTTCTTTATCTGATTGAAAGTTATATTCCTGAATACTTATTTTCAGAAATTGAAATATCAAAGTTTCCGAAAATATATTTTTGCAGAGTGAACGATTGAGAGAAAATGTTTACGATCTTCTTTGGTATGAAATGGATTCTTCAATTCGAAAAGATTTCACACTTTTCCACGCGTTTGTTCAGAAAACTCTCCATGTTAAGATCAAACCAAACTTTAAAATGAACATGGTTCATTACTACACGGTAAGTTATAAACGGATCCAAATACATAGAAAGATAAATACTTTTTTTCTAGGTTATGAAAGAGGCATACTCGCTGATGATGTACTTCACAAGGTTTTAGGGCCATTCGAGAGAACAAATTATTTCTGATAAATGTAACTTGACGTATAAAAAACAATATGTGATGTTATCTTAAAATTCAATTCTAATAGTACGATGTGAAATATTATTAGTTATTGATAGATAACATATAATGTGATAAAACAAAATTAAAATGTAGGTATATTAAAATATTGAATGGGAATTTTCAACTGATTATAGCATACCGAATTTATCATAGATTACAACAAAATAGAAATGACGTTCTCATTTAACCCAATACCAGCCAGAACTCAAAGAGGATTAAAAAATTTAATTTTTTTGTATAGACTGGTTGTTGAGTGTTGAGCAATTCGCTGAAAAATAGCGTCCCATTTTTGGGACGATGGCTAAAAGGCGATAAAATAATATATTTAGAAAAAACAAGACAAAAAGGACTTTCAGCTGCTTTAATAACAAAATGTGTTCAATAGACTCACATAAATTATATACAGAACAAATTTTAATAAAAACTTTTTGGTAAAAAAAATTATTTTTTATGGGATGGTAGAAAGCAGATATCTTGTAGTCGTACATTGCACTCTCCACAAATTCTGGTGGTTTTTTTTTTCACAAAATGCTTATCTCCTTTTTTCTTTATAGAAACAACTAAATGACCCATTTGGTCATATCTTATGTCCACACTTGCTCTTCCTCCCATCAATTTGGACTTTTGAGGGCGTGGTCTCTTTTCCTACGTACTTCTAGCAGAGTAGCCATTTCTTGGTGATTTACAATCTGGTAAAGTCTCCAAGTATTTGTCACCGATATATCTAACACTTGGGTGAATAAAGGCCACCACCATTTCCCTGAACGAATTCTTGTTCGGTAAAGAGGCACTTGCTTGTCTAACATATCTACTCCGCCCATATGCGAATTGTATTCTTGTATCAATTGTACGATGGAGTATTGTCACTATTGCAATGGAATTCTCACCGTTTGTGCTGTTTTATTTAGTCCACTTCACTATTTTTTCTGATAATGGTTCATCGTCACCCTCAAACTCGGATTCGACAGCAGGGTTAGAAGTAAACAATTCCATAGTACCTGCAACATCCACTATTTCTTGTCCTTCTAGGTCATTCTCTTCAAAATTTTCTGTGTCGGTGAGAATATCGGGGTCTGGAGGAATTATTGCTACAATAATATTTTCAATATCCATATCTTTCCAAAATTCCGGATCTTCAAATATGATGTCAATGTCACGGACAGTTAGACATTTTCTGCTACTCATAATTATCACTTCCAGCCAATGTCAAAATATTAGGGCAACATAATTAGCTACAAGTTTGCAACATATAATGATAAGGGTCAGTTCAATTGCGATCCGTATCGATAAAAAGACTATTGAACAATAACACTGCAATGGTATAATTATAATTTTCTCGACAAAAATATATTGAAATCACTATAACGTATGACAACCCCAACGCGCCAGGCAAGTGTCGACTTGCTGAATCAGTCTAATTTTCTGTTATTGTTCCTGTGAGACATCTGACTATAAATATATGAAGTACATACTTTGACCTAAATGACATTATCAAATACTCTAGTTTTCTGTGATAACTTTGAAGGAATCTGGCAAAAAAGACTCGTCCCTAAAATGGGACGTTGGCTGGTGTTGGGTTAACTAGGTCGTATTTCGAGAAAACAGTATATATTTTCAAAAACCTCCATTATATTTTCATCATTGGGCATTTCCATCTCTATGATGATTAAGAACTTCTTCATTAGGATTTCTTTTCGTCTTTAGGACCATTAGAAAACATCTATCAGTTGAATAATTTAAACAGATATTCATCGATTTGAGAAAATTGACTATTTGGACATATTTGAGGGGTCTAGAACCAAAGGCGGCAATCTCCATTTTTAAGAATTTTGGATAACGGCTAAAAACTATTTATGGTTTCCTGGAATGGTTTAGGATTGTTTTATTTACTTTTACTTAATTATTAGTGTTGTTAAAATATACCGACTTCCAAGAAATCGTAGAATGCTTCAGGGTTTTTTCAAAAAACGATTTAAAAAAATGGAGATTGCCGCTTTTGCTTCTCACTTTGGGAGATTGCCGCGTTTGATTCTAAATATGTATGCGGTTAGCTAAAACAAAATACCAAAGGGTTGGTTAAGCAAAAACAAAATAGAGAATGGTTGTTTTCATTATATTAACACATAGCAATAATTATATTAAGCCAAATCAAAACATCTGGTAACTCCTCAACAAATTCGCAGTTTGTGTTTGTCCTCTATTAAAAACGCTTTTTGCGATATTAAGATCTTTTCTATAATGTGGTTCTTCCCTTATTGAAACGTTACCACTTCTACAGCGGGTCAAGTAAAATATTTTTGCTTGTCTAAATCAAAAATTTCAAGAGACAGTCTTCGCCTAAATGGAAAACCGATCCAGTCTGCGATTAATCGCAATACTCTTGTTTGATGTGCAATATTAGTTTTTTAAAACTAACACAGTCTCTAAGCAATGATTGAAATGAGACTAAAGCCAAAGAAACGTAATTAGTAAACAATGTGACTAGCGCCAAAATAATCTTATTGCGACAGTCTGATTGGCTGTTTGGGGTTTTGCCGGTTTTGATACCAACTGAAAACTGGAGATTGCCGGTTTTGAAACTAACCCTGAACTTCAACACTGAATTTCAATGGGATTTAGCCGCATTTGTTTCCCATTTCTTATTTAAATCGATCAAGCGTGTTTACAACTCGGCTGCTCCATTCCAAAACACAGTATGTGAAAATAATGGAATTGTGAGGGAAACGAGATTTCGTGTTTTTGTTTGGCCCTGAGACGTATTTAATGCTATATTTTTGATTTTACGGGTACGTGTTACAATTCGTCGTATAATTTTTTATACATACTCAAATTGTGCGTATTTTTAGTTGTAGCTATAGATTTGGCACATGCTTGGTTTTGGCATCGAATATGACACATTTTTTATATTTCAAAACAGAGTATCTACATCACAAAATTAAATAAACAACAGTGTTTAGTTTATGTAGGTAGTAACATTTTACTGAATTCAAGATAACAAAACAGTATAATTATGTCCAACGTTTATTAATTTAGCAACACAACGGTTGGTTAAATGTCTTACAGGTAGTGAACAAATATTTTGAAACAAAGAAACTATTACATACTATCATCTAAATTGGTGTTATCATACTCCTCGACCAAATCTGGAGCTGCATCGCTTTCATGAAGATTTTTCCAAAACTTCAACCTGTTTATCGGCATTAACGGTCCCAATACTCTTATGATTTCGTTTTTCTTTGATGTCAGTATTTCACGTACTGGTAGAACTTCTGGAATACTCTGAAAATTGAATTTCTTCTGCAAAAAGTCTGGAGATATATACTCTTCTTGGTCGAAATCAGTTTTATAATCCAAGCTTCTTTTCCCTTTCTTGAAGCATACTTCAACTATAGGATTCAACAAAAAACCTCTCAAGGAATCTGATTCTTTGGCATTTTTGCGGACTTACCTTCTCTTCTCTTCCCACTTGTGGAAAACATTAACATCTAGAAATTGAAGACCTTTTCTGGAAGACATTACCGCCTCTGTGAGATCATTGTAATCATATATATTACCAATCTTGTTAATTTTGGTTTCGATATTCCCGTGAATGTCATCGGCGCTCATATGAGTGTGATCCTTTGTAAGATAACGGAAAGTCACACAATCAGGTCCGTTTTCTTGATTTACCAACTAAACTAACGATGTATAAAGTATCCAATTTTTATTCTGCCCTGTATAATTATCTGACCAAATAATGAACTCTTTGACATCTCGTTCTTCATCGAAAATTCTAAAAATGTCATCAACAATATGGTTACCATCACGTCCTGCCAAACCTTCATGCCACATGGAGCAATAATTTTTGAACGAAGACTTTTTTTTTAACGAAGCAAATGTCAAATTGAATGCTATGAAGCGGCTTAAAAAATGACTATCTTTTACGGAGAGCACGTCAGGAATTAGGATCACCTTTTGCAAATCCATTGAATATATTCTGGCGTTTTGATTGTCAGGTATCATAGCATCTTCGTGGTATTTGTCAGTGGCTTTTTTATCTTTATTTTTGTGTGTATTCCATTCCCCGTCATTCACAAAAGTCAGTTCTTCAACATCTTTGGCCTGTGACTTATTCTTGTAAGTTTCGCATTCTACACAAACGTCAAATTTGGGCATGCATAAAGAAATATGCATTGATTTTATGGTCTTCCTGTAAAGTTCAATTTAACAGAAACCGGGATGATCACGTTCAAAATCATCAAACATGGATTGTACTGTTGATAAGTATCTCATATTAGGTGCATTGTGACGTCGATAATGAGTAATACAAGGCTTGAATTTGTTGATGTGATTCATGATGATAGTTCTTTCTCTTTTTCTCTTATAATTTCCTGTGGTACCCCTATTTTCTCTACAGCTGCCAGCAAAGGAATTTTTTTCATCGCGTTGCATAATTCCGTAATAACAGAATCGTTGGAATATCCAAGGGTATTTAGAAAAAACTTGCGACAAACGCATCTACTTTTATCTTCTTTTGGAAAGAAAATTTTCGACTTTTTCGTTTTTTTGCGAAGCCTTTGCCAGGTTGAGCTTGGATAGTTCTTCTCATTACAGACACCATTTGGACATTTTTAGCCAACCATTTACGGCGTGAACTGTAATCCAACAACCAGTATCTTCCCAAATCCGAAATCGTTCTTCTTCAGAGAATGTGGAACCACATTTTTTAGTACATTTTTCTGAACATGAAGGTTTCATCGGATGCTTTTCTTTGTCGCGGGCAACTTTTTTCATTTTTCGTTAACCGTTTATATTTTTGGTTTTCTTTTTGTCGTCTTTTAATGGGAGGCTGTAAGCTAGTTGAAGTGGATGCTGTTTCATTAACTGGGTTATCCATTTGAGGTAAGTCGTTGATTGTTTCTTCCACAGACTCCAATGAACTGTGAAGACTCCGTAATCTATTATTGGAATTGTTGTTGGTTTCAGGATCAAAATCGGGATCGGCAATACTATCGTCACTAAAGTTGGTAACACTCATCTCTTCATCCAGGTCATAATTTTCCAATATACTATCTTGCTGTCTGAAAAACAATAAACTACAATTGAATTTGAAAGAAAAAACGAGATTAATATGATAATACGTTTATTATTATTATTATTGTGTTAACGTAGCACTACTTCACACTATGTTCATAGTCAGCTCATAGAAATATATATCTGAATATTATTATTGAATCATATTCAAATTTACTTCAAATGACCGTACGTGACCAAAAATTGAGGTTATGAAATTGTTTCTAAAACATAAATGAATTTCAAGTCATTTAGCTTCACCTGTTGCTTATTCAAGCACATGTCCACCATCAATCTTCCACGATTCATAATTATTAGTCGTTTGTTTCACTACTAATTTCAGAACAAACGGAAGAACAGAACTACGCAGCATACAACATGCATAAAACCACTCGGCTTCGCAGGGTAATAACAACTGACACAACACTGCATCTTAAAAATGGTGAACACTGAAACGTTTGAATTTTTTATTCAGCCTTGAATCCTCAAAACACAGTAACTGTTCATATACTGTGTTTACTATTTGCTGACCGACGTAATCTTATATCTTTCAAATTGCCAAAACGGAGCATCTGGTATATACAGTGTTTTGGTCTGGAAAAAGCATATACTATGTTTTGAAATGTGGAACGGAGAAAATTTGTGCAGATACTAGGTTATGGGTATGTGATAACTCTGAATCTATTGCAGCTATCAGCAAACAGGCCAGGTTGAAAGATGCGTCCAAACACAGTATATCCAAATATATAGAAATATCAATTTCTAAAAAAATTTTGGTTACTGTGTTTTGGAATGGAGCAGCCGAACTATATTTCTATATATTTAACTCATTTTGGCGAAAAAATGGAGATTGCCGCCTTTGGTTCTAGACCCCTCATATAACTGAAATTCCTCAATGTTTGAAATTTTTGAAATTTCACTGAAACTTTATGTTTTGGTAGAAGTTTTTCTTGTTTCAATTATATTTGAATATTCAAGACTCACATGTACGATTATCTCTGGTATCATGTATTGATTTGCTTAAGTAATTTTACAAAAGCACTTCAATATATGTAGACTAATATTTCTCATAAGCGTTCCTCGATAGTTCTATAACAGCTCTTTAATTTTATATATATATATATATATATATATATATATATATACATATATATATAGATTTGGTTTGATTTTGGTTGTTCCAGGTTCGTAAAAATACTTCAAATTACTATATTAACTCGTTTAATAAACGTTTCAAGAGTAGTACTCCCTTCCTCAGTATCTAAAATATAAATATAAAAATTTCAACTACGAAGAAACGAAGATACTAAAGAAACAAGAAACATAGAGAAATACACGAAATGTTCCATATACAAACAAATTTAGAGAACACAGTGAAAGATAGACAGGACATCAAACAACTTTCTCATTTCTACTTACCATTTCTTAAAAACAAGTCAAACTGAAAAGAATAAGAAAAGAACGAATACATCACCAAGTTTGACATTGACATGCCAGATAAATGAAAAAAAGCATATTCAAAATTTATATTATGTTTTATACCCTAGATGTTTTTATTTTTATGTTTATTTTATTGTCTATACTGAGGTAAGCTGTTGAACGTGTAATATTTGTGTAGTCTATGTTATCTATCAAGATTTTTATATTTATATTTCAGATACTGAGGAAGGGAGTACTACTCTTGAAACGAAGTTAAACTAGTAACTTAAAGTATTTTTACGAACCTGGAACAACCAAACTCAAACCAAACCTCTATAATATAAATGACCAGGTAATAAGGTGAAGTGAGAAAATTTTGAATATATATATATATATATATATATATATATATATATATATATATATATATATATATATACACACATACAGAGTGTACCTTTTAAACCGATTCCGCTAAATTAACAAGTAAATTACGTATCTTCAGAAAAAATGCAGGGACACGTCAACTTTCATCTTAAGGGGGATACATTTTCATAGATATAACATCCCCGAAAATTTACCCCTGTGGAAGTGGTATCAACCCTACAATTTTTTTTTGAAGAGATAGCACCGAATGGTATATCGTGGAAAAGGTACTTTTATTTTCTGATTTCGCTATGAATGAAAGTAAGGTTTTCACTCTTTTTTTGACAAATGAGTGATAAAAATAAAATTGTGTTGTTGATACAGAAATTAGAGAAATACAACCATAATATGAAATGCTATAAATGTCTACATTTTGCAAATCAATTCATACCCGATAGAGGGGAAGCTATCGTCCAACACCTCCTAAAGAACAAAGGCCTCGGGGCTTGCGCGTGACGTCATTCAATCTAGGCTGATTTTATTAAGCATTGTATATGAGCACTATGATAATATTTATGATAAAATGAGTTCGATAAGGGATATTTAATAGGTATTAAGGGTTTCCGGTATGAACAGGGCTGCCAGACATGAACTGAACCCTTAGTCGCGCCCCATTCGATTATTTTTTTCGGGAAAACGAAATTTCAAACCAAAAACCCAACTTTTCTGATAACTTAATATGTGTCATATTTTTATGTTAAAATGGTCATATTTATACGAAAATTTAAGATATATTTTTATCAAATTAAATAGTAGACCAAATTTCTCTTTTTTTGAAACATTTTGGAGAACTGTGACTATATAATTTAGAAATTATTTTGGAAAAAATTATTTACAAATTCAGATGTTAAAAACTACTTTAATGAAATTAAAAAAGGTTGATAACCTTAATTTGTGCATTATAAATGTGATAATACATATACATATTGAAATAAAATCTATAAAAATTAAGTGTTAAAAAAGTAAAATTAAATTTAGATGTTACACCTAATTTAAATAGTGTAAAAAATTTAACATTGGCAAAATTGAAACTAAACTACTTATTTGAAATATTAGAGTCTAAATGTTGAAATAAATTTGATAGATTGGTTTCGCTTATATTTTTTTTTGCTTTTTTTTGTATTTTTTCGAGATTTTTTTGTTATTTTTAAATTTTATTTTTTTTTAATTTTTTTTTATGTTGCAACACTCGCTGGAAGGATTATGCCATATCTATAAATGTAGTGTTTAATCATGCTCTCTCTACCCATCTCTCAGAAAACTACTTTAAGCCTTAAGTACTAAAAGTTTGCAGTTTTCTTTTATTAGTTTTCTAGGTCGGTTATGATTAGTTTTCGAACAATAATTGTTAAGGAATGTATTGGAAATGCTGACTAAGAAAGATTTTCAAAATATAAATTTTTGAGTGTGTCTGACAATTTTCAAAAGGAGCTGCCATATTTGTTTTTAATGAAGTACCTCGAAAACAACTCAGAAAGAAATGATTTTTTATTGTATATATCCAGAAAGGTCTCTTCATGTTCGTAAACAAGTTTCTTAAATATAATATAAGCTGTTGAAA
>JARQZK010003240.1:0-22777 GCA_030704885.1 Cynegetis impunctata | reverse complement strand
GCTGTGCGTGAACTGATAAAGCAAGATCGTCATGTGACATACCATGAGATAGAGGTGTCTTTGGACATTAGTATGATTAGCATCAACAAGATATTGCATGAACATTTGGGCGTAAAAAAAATTTGTTAATCTGACAAACGCTCAAAAAAAAGCTCGTGTCGATTGGTGCAAGGAAATGTTGGAAAAATATGTTCAAGGTACATCAAAAGCTGCGTATGATATCCACACAGGTGACGAATCATGGATCTATGCATATAAGCCGGAAACAAAACAGCAATCAACTGTATGGGTCTTCCAAGACGAGGCAAAACCAACAAAAGTTGTTCGAGGAAGAAGCGCATCGAAACAAATGGTTGCCTGTTTCTTCGGCATTAACGGTCATGTGGCAACAGTGGCGTTAGAGCAACGCAGGACCATCAATTCTGAATGGTGAACGACCATTTGTATGCCAGAAGTCATCGGAGAAATTCGAAAAAAGCAGAAGAACAGGCGAATCATTCTTCATCATGACAATGCGAACTCTCACACATCGACTCAAACAAAGGCATTTCTGACGGAGCGAAAGATCGAACTGATGGGTCATCCGCCGTACAGCCCTGATTTAGCAACCAGTGACCTCTTCTTATTCCCACACATCAAAAATAAATTACGCGGACAACGGTTTTCGACCCCCGAAGAAGCGGTTGATGCATTCAAAACGCATGTTTTGGAGTTACCTCAATCGGACTGAAAAAAGTGCTTTGAAAATTGGTTCAAACGCATGCAAAGGTGTATTGATCATCATGGAGAATATTTTGAAAAACAATAAATCCAATTTCGATTCTACATAATTGTTTTTTCGTTATTAGGCCAGAAATATAAATAGCAACCCGTATATATACATATATATATATATATATATATATATATATATATATATATATATATATATATATATATATATATATATATATATATATATATATATATATAAAAATATATATATATATATATTTTTTTATTTATATATATATATATATATATATATATATATATATATATATATATATATATATATATAAATATATATATATATATATATATATATAGAATGAAAAGAAAGAAAAATAAATGAGCGGTTTTATTTCAACAACAACATACTAGTCCCGACTTGTATAATATTTTGAATATATATTTGTCACAATCTGACATTTTTAGTTGCGAAAGTATTACATAAAAGAGGAGATAAGGTATTGGTTAGATGATTGCACTTGGATGAGGACCATGACTCGTGGATTAAAACTGTGAAAACACTATAATTTCCGTATAGTTCAGAAGCTTATATTTCACCCGATTATTTTTTCTGAGAATTTTTGTATAAGAAATACAAGAGAATGATAATTTTTTTAAAATTTCATATAAATCAAACGATATGTGTAATAGTGATAGGAACAATCCTACGCTTGATTGCTCTAATAATTATCATAAGAAGGTTTTCACACGGTCCAAATTCACACTACTATATATATATATATATATATATATATATATATATATATATATATATATATATATATATATATACCGAATATATACAAATCATAAAAACGATTTCTCAATATATAATAATTTATTCGATATTCCAGGTTAAACAGGAAATGGTGTTTTCAGTTCCGATAACTCAGAGTTCTATGATATCGTATCATTCGTTCGTTCTCTCTAGCTATTTAATTTCAAGAAACAATATTCATGGCTCCTTCTCACGGATTTCCGAAGAAGCTTAAATGACTTAAGCTGCTCAATTACAAATTATAAAAACGATTCCTTTATATATAATAATTTATTTGTTATTCCAGATGATACAGGAAATACTATTATCGTTCCCGATAATTGATAAAATACTGAATGAAAAAAATTGTTTTCCTGGAACAAAAGGTCTTTATGAGTTAATATTCGATAGTAGCCCTTCACGTTACACGAACAAAGATAAGAAATTCTATAAACAAATTCTGCAAATTAAAAATGTTCATAGAAGAGGTTACGATCCTTCAAAACAAAGAAAAGGAAATTCAGGTATTAAATACGCTCGAACAATCGGTCCTCTGACAGCATTTAGAGGAGAAAGTTTGATGACTTACCATGAAAAACCTCATGAGTATGTCTTTTGGGATGATGTGAATGAATTAGTTGATAGACAGCAATTACTCTATGCTTTCAAATCTGCAGGAAATACATCAATGGATAATGAAATTCAGTCTATAATTCAAAAATTAAGAGAAGCTCAAATCATATATTAAAAATTGTAATTAATTGAAAGTAACGTTTGCATGATGCCTCTCAGCAAGTTTGGGAGTACGTCTCGTCGAAGAGATAACCAGTACAAACGTAAAATACATGGAGTTCAACGATTTCCTCTAACAGCATAAGGTGAATATCCTTAATATAATCATAAATTATGTAACATAAAAATACCAACATCTGATAATGATGGTGCAACTAAAGCCTACGTTGACTCTTCCATAAATATTCAACAAGTGAATATTTTAAGTAGATTTCAGCGACTTAGTGATAATAATGATAAAATGCTAAGGGATTTTTGAGTTTTCAAAAATGTCAATCAGCAAGAAAGGGAAAAAATGAGGAAAGATATTGAAAAAGGTTTCCAATTTAATGGAAACATCGATAAATATATGAAGATTCTCAAGAATCACATAAATCAAGGATTTATTTCATCTGACGAAAATTTAGAGTCTTTCAAGACTTTTGTGAACGTATAACTGAAGAAAATTGAAAAAAGCCTTCAAACATTTGAGTGACACTTTGGGTAAACTACAAGCATTATATCATTCAACATCTATTGAACCTAGCAACATAAACAGTTAAATCATAAATGGATGAACATAATGAAACACTCTATTATTATCATTATTATTTTGGACCGGGGTCGTTGTGGCTCGGTTAGCCTTCCGGGAACTGCGACCATGTAGATCTTTTGTTCTCTACCCTACCCATTCATTGAAACCCAAGGAGGTCGTCAATGGTGTTGATAAACCCGACAACATCCTTGGGGGCCTTGGCCGTTACCTCATGGGTATCCAGGACAGGTTTCTCCATATGAGTGTTTCTTAGTCCCGCCAACTCTGGACACTTGCATACCATGTGTTCAGCTGTTTCTGCTTCTGATCCACAGAGCCTACAAATATCATCTGCTGACTTTCCCATACGGTACAAATGGTATTTGTACCGACAGTGCCCTGTCAGCAGTCCAACCATCACCCGAAGCTCAGCTCGTGACAGTTTCAGGAGCTTTCTGGCATAGGTCTGTGAAATCTTCACGAAGTTCTTTGACTGCGTGAGTCTAGGAGTGTTTCTCCAGAGGGTTACTCTATTATCCAACTCCCATTGTTGAACCGCGGCCTTATATTGGTCTTTTCCAAGACCACAGAAAGGCTCAGGTCCAGCAGGTGTTAACCTTGATGCACTTTTTGCAAGTTCATCGGCTTTTTCATTTCCTTCAACACCACAATTCCCTGGCACCCACAGTAGAGTCACTTTATTGCCTCTGGCCAGTTGCTTTATGGTATTACGGCACTTCCATGTCAGTAGAGATCCCTGGCTTTGTGATTCCAGGGACCTCAGCGTGGCCTGGCTGTGCGTGGTGATGTAGATATGCGCCCCTTTTAGGTTCATTTTGAGGCACTCCTGAGCGCATACGTAAACAGCCATTATTTCGGTCTGTAGAATAGAGGGTTCACTTCCCAGGGATTTAGAGATCCTCAGTTTAGGTCCATATACCCCAATGCCAGTGCCTCTCTCTGTTTGATCCATCGGTAAACCATATGGAAGACTTTTTGTCCAAACGATTAACGAAACTTATTGCACTAGGACGGCCAGCTATGACCGTTTCAAAGGGCGTTTCGAAATCGAAGATAGTTGGCATAACATCCGATGGTTTTGCCAAGAGTTTTGAATCCAGTTGATTCAGTATCCTCATATGTCCAACCCAGTTTCCAGGTAGGAGCTTCCCGTTAAGGGATATTCTCATTGCTTCCAGCAGGCTGCATTTCTGCACATGTATACGTAAGGGAGACAGATCGAGTATGACCTCAAACGCTGCTGTGGGAGCTGTACGCATAGCTCCCGTAACACCAATGCAGGCCAGCCTTTGCAGTTTTTGCAGCAGGTTGCGTGTGGTGACCTCTTCGGTTTTTGTCCACCATGCTAGAGACGCATAGGTGACAATCGGGCGTACTACTGCAGTGTATAACCACAGTACCATTTTCGGTTTCATGCCACAGGTCTTTCCAAAGAGTCTTTTGCAGGCCCACATAGCCGCTGTGGCTCTGGAAAGAGTTCTATCTATATGTTTCCTCCAGTTGAGTTTACTGTCCAGGATGACACCTAGATATTTGCATTCACTAGAGAAGTTTAGAGTCTGGCCATTTAGGACCGGAGCTCTCAGGCGGAGGTTCCTTCTTCTAGTGAAAGGAATTAGTGTTGTCTTCGAGGGATTGACAGTAAGCCCCTCTTCCTCGCACCACTTTTCGATAATACTGAGGGCAAGTTGCATTCGGCTACTCATGCTTGCCTCTTACAGTTACCACTATGTCGTTGCCTGGGCGTTAAAACCATCTGCCGTAAGCCTCTCCAGAAGACCATCCATGACCAGGCTCCACAGCAAGGGTGATAGTACCCCTCCTTGAGGGCATCCCCTGCACGTCAGCACTGTCACTTCAGCTTCCCCCAGATAGGCTGTGACGGTTCGCCCTTTCAAAATAGCTGATATCCACTTCTCAGTGGAGGGTTCTATCCCTTTTCGTTCAGCTGCATTACATATGGAAACATGTAGGGTATTATCAAAGGCCCCCCCAATTTCTCCAAACATTGCAAGTAAAATCTCCTTTGCATTGAGGGTGCCTTCCACCTCTCTAAGAAGATGATGAAGGGCGTCTACAGTGGATCTACCCGCCCTGTAGGCAAACTGCTTGTTGTGGAGCTTAACACTTCCCCTTATGTTATTGTCTATTATTTTCTCCATGGTCTTCAGGAGAAAGGAGGTAAGGCATATGGGTCGATAGGATTTAGGCTCTGTGGAGCATTCCTGTCCCACTTTGGGTATAAATACTACCCTTGCTTCCCTCCATGATTTCGGAATATAGCCCCTTGCATAGCTGGCCTTGAAAAGCTCAGAAATCTGGGTTATGATGAATTCAACACCTTTCTGAAGCATGGCCGGAAAGATGCCGTCCATGCCAGCTGATTTGAAGGGCTGAAAACTCTTTATCGCCCACTCAATTCTTTCTGGTGTAAATAGTCTACCAGCTTTCTGAAAATCCCAACTGGTGGGGTTGTATACCTCTCCAGTGGGGACATTATCTCTAGTAATAATCTGCTTAGCGCCAGGGAAGTGAGTCTCTAGTAGAGCTCTCAGGCTCTCTTCAGGATCATTCGAAAAATCCCCACATGGCTTCTTTATTTGGCCAATTGGGTTGGAGTGATCCTTAGATAGTGCCTTTTGAAGTCTAGCTGCAGGGGCTGTTTTATCTATTCCCTCACAGAAACTTCTTTAGGACTGCCTTTTGGCTTTTCTAACCTCTTTGTTGTAATTTGTCAGGGCCAGTCGATAGGCATCCCAGCTGCCTTCTCGCTTAGCCCTGTTGAAGGCTTTCCTAGCCGCTTTTTTGAGGTTCTCAAGTTGTTTATTCCACCAGGAAACGTCTCTGGAGATCGTTTTCTTCCTGAGTGGACAGCTGTTCACAAAAGCTCTCTTCAAGCATGATGTGAAGTGAGCAGAGGCGTTATCCAAGTCCTCATTTGAGCTGATGTTGTATCTCAGGCCTTCCAGTTCCGACCTCAAATGGGCTGCGTAGAGTTCCCAGTCAGTCTTTCTGGGTATCCTGCATTCAACGTCAGCTGAAGCTATTGCTTCAACATCGAATTCAATTGCCATATGGTCTGACATGGATGGTTCTTTTGAAACCCTCCAGTTCTTGACTATTTCCGCAATAAATGGTGTCACCAGCGTAAGGTCAATTACTTCCCTTCTAATTGCGTTCATAAAGGTTGGCTTGTTACCTACATTTGCTATTCCTACATTGTGAGAAAACAGAAAATCAAGTAAATCCTCACCTCTGTGATTAGTATCCGTGCTTCCCCATACCGTGTGGTGTGCATTCGCATCGCAGCCCAGAATGAGTTGTTTCTGCTCCTTGCGGCACCATTCCACGAGGCGTTGGACTTCCTCTGGTGGTGGGCTGATGGCGTCACCCGGAAAATAGCCTGAGGCAAAGACCACCAGCCTCCTACTCTTTCCAGTCTGCACCACAATCAGAGCCGCAGCAAGGTCCCTGGTGAGGAACTCTGTAAGTGGAAGGCAAGTGAGTCCCTTTCTGAATATAAGCATAGCTCTTGGACTTACTGAACTATTGCAATATATCATTAGATATAGCTTATTTGGAAGGCCTCTGATTTGACCTCCATTTATCCAGGGCTCCTGTATCAGCCCTATGTCGATGCGCCTTCTAGACGTTCTCCAGCATAAGGCACTAGATGCTGCCTTTGACTGCTGGAGATTTATCTGAAGGCACGTCAGCCGTTCGTACCCTATGGGGTGGTTCGTCCACTAGGCGGTTTGGAGGGAGCCGCAGGTTTTACACTGCTGGACTTTCCTTTACCCCGCCTTTGCGGAGCAGCCCCTCCCCCAGAGCTAGTGGATGGCTTGGGTGTCCCTCCGTCTCCGGCTTTCGTAGAACCTGATAGGTTTTCCAACCTGAGCCTTTCCTCTGCCTTGGGCTTTCCTGGCTTGGAGCCCGAGGTCGAGGCCTTTTGAGCCTCATCCCTCACCTCTGTTGCTTTATGGCCCTTAAGGCGAAGATTGGCCTGGCCGAACCTATTGTCGATCCGCCAGTCTTTCGACCGATTTGATGTCAGCCGAGATGACGACTGATGATCCCCTTCGTAGAACCCTCCAGTTGGAGGTCCTCAATCCCTCATTTTGGATCTCCATGAGAGCCTGGATCTTCTCGTTGGAGAGGTCCTGGCTGTTTGGAAGGTAGCCAATTAGGATCTCCGGGTGAGGCAGTTCAGCCTCTTCCACAATCCTCAGATCGGCTCCCTCCCAGGGCTTCAGCTCCGGCTGGATGCTACTCAGCCACTCAGCAGTGTCTTTGTCGGAGCATATCAACCCAAACCAGCCCGGACGGAGATGTAGTTGCTGGAACTTGGGCCTCACCACGGCCTCTCTTCCCAGTTCGATTATCATCTCCAGAACTGCTGCTTCGATGGCGTTCAGTTGGTCCACTCCCAGTAACACCTCTAGATAGTTTTTGTCCATGATACCCACCTTGACGCCAGCGGTAACCTGGCTGTAGGTGGATCCATGTGCGGTAGGAGTCTTGGAGACTCCTGAGGACTTTGAGGCTTTTGGAGCCTCCTGTTTGACACGCTAAGGCTCTTTACCTTTAGGTGTGCTGTCCTCCGATCTATGTCTTTTGGTCGCTTGGCTTGTTCCCGGACCAATTGGTTTCGCAGCTTCTCTCCTGGCTTCCTCTGGCGCCATCCCCTGCTTGATGAGAAACTTCATTCTCTTCCTGGCTGCCCCAGAGAGTCTGTCCCTCTTCACCGCTAGTTTTTCGAGGCCTTTGACGACCTTCTCGTCGCTACTTCTCAGCAGCATTTCCTCGGCTATGGGGCCAGGACTTGCGCCCTGTTCCGCAGACCGGTTGAGGCTTTGTTCTTCCTCTCTTTTTGGCACATTAGGGCTGGTGCCAGGCCCATCTTCTTGATTTTTTACTTGGTCCATATTTAGTCCCACGAGTAGCTAGGGAAATAAAAAGTCACCAGGAGCAGAGCCCCGCATGCCCCTGGAAGGCTTGTTGAAACCGGAGGTCGCCTGGTATCTGGAGTTGAAACACTCTAAAGAAAAGCTTCAAGTCATCAAGAAAATTCATCGTCCAGCTAGAAGAAATTTCAAACGTCGTCGTACTATCATTAAAGGTTTATCAGATTTATGGCAGGCGGATCTCGCACTAATGGATTCATATGCTCAAAACAATGAAGGATTTAGATTAATTCTTGTTGTAATCGATTGTTTCTCTAAGTTTATGTGGACGAAACCTTTGAAATCCAAAACTAGTAAAGAGGAAACTGAAGCATTCGCAGACATTTTGAAAGGAAGCCAATCTCATCCTAAAAATTTACAAACTGACCAGGGAAAAGAATTTTTCAATGAACATTTTCAATCTTTGATGAAATAAAATGAAATCAATCATTATAATAGCTTTTCTATCATGAAAGCTTTCATAGCAGAACGAGCTATTAGGACTTTGAAAGAAAAATTGTATAAGTACTTTAGTTTAAATGGAAAATAACGTTGGATTGATGCTCTTCAGGAGATTGTGAGAGAATGCAATTCAATTAAATATAGAACTATAGGAATGAAACCATCTGACGTCAATCACAAAAACGAATAAGCTATTCCCAAAACTCGATTTTCTCACATTAAAATTGCGGGACATGGAGAATTCAAAAGAGGGGATTTTGTTCGTATTAGTAAATTTGAACACATGCTTTTGAAAGAATATTTACCTAACTGGACTAATGAAATATTTACCTAAAGTAGAAAAAATTCAAATTACAAATCTAGTTACTTACCTTCTCGAAGATTTGCAAGGAAATATCATCAGAGGAGCATTTTATGAACATGAATTACAGAAAGCGAAATATTCGGATGTATATTTAGTGAAAAAAGTTTTACGTAGAAAGGGAAACAAACTATTTGTGCGATGGCTTCGATTTGATGAGTCACATGATTCTTGGATTAATAACAAAAATCAACTATAGATTTTTCAGTTCAACAGAGCTATTCAGAGAAGCAAGATGTATACCCCAGATTATGAATTCAACTCAAAATCATTAAATTATAATATGAAATTAATTGAGAATGAAAAACAATTTGTATTGAATACAACTTTCTCGTTGGGTGAATATATAGTTGATTGTGGGTTGAGTGCAGCAAGAAAATTTTTACCAGCAGTTAGATATCAACAGATGAACTTTCCATCTACTTCGATAAAAAAATTAGCATTTCCTTCGATTACATGCAATGGCTGATGTTTATTGAAATACTTCTGCTTCATGAGAAAAAATGATATTAGATGTATTGATGATATAACAATTACAACTATAACTATCAATGGTTTGAAGATGTTACATTTCTCAAGAAATGGTAGTGATCTACATATGATTCAAGAAGACACCTCTAAAATACTTGATTATCATAATAACTTTTTGAAAAATAAATTAGAATTGTTGATTATTTTCAAATTTGATGACTATTATAAGAAATTTGTAAAGCGCCCTGTAAACGATCAAACTTGTTTGTCAAATTTTAGGTGTTTGTCAAATTATTTGATAGTCTATGCCTTTGTTTGATGCGTTTGTCAAACAATTCACGTGTTTGAAGTGTTTGATGAAAAATTGGATTGACGGCATTTTTGTCAACTAAATTCAAAACCGTACTGCTCAATTTTCATGGAACGCGTCACGTCACGTCAACGAGAAAACCGTAACTAAGGAAGAATTTGACAAATTTGTTTGATCTTTGGTTTGATCATTTATGCCATTAGTAGTGTACCTACCGGGGTTTTGGGACAGCTCGATGGCATGTCCCTAAATTTCATGGCCACTCTCGATGAATGCACCCTCAGGTTCGCTGAAGAAGTAACCCCTAAGAAGTCTTAAGCAGAAGAAGTGTAGTCAATGACCAGAAGAGGTTGTTGAAAAGAGCCGTGAAATTTGTGACGTAACACAATCTGAAGACTCGTCAATGACCAGAAGAGGTAGTAGAAAAAAAAAGTCCGTATGAAAGAAGTGACGTGTCCGAGAAAGAGGAAGAAGAAGAAGAAAATTGGCGTTAAATAGTGCCGTAAATTCAATCTGGAAGGAGAGCGTAGGTATCAGGATATCAGAAGAGAGAGAGAGCGAAGAGATATCGGTATCGGAATGTGTCTGCATGCATAGATGCACGAACATGTAATGTGGGTTGCATAAAAGCACAATGAAAAGAAAAGTCGTCGTAATATAAACATTTGATATAGTGATATAAAAGAGAGATTGTTTGTTTGGAAGCGAGCTTAAATTCTTCTCGTGGTACACGCTGAATAGGAGGTGTTCTCAGGAGCCGAGCCTAGCCTAGCCTAGCCTGTTTGAAATTGTTACATATTCGAATAATATATATATATATATATATATATATATATATATATATATATATATATACATAAAAAAGTTTCACATTGCTTTCAAATGGCTATAGACTGTGTTATTATTATTATCCTATTCCACCAAGAAAGCTTCTAATGTATTGTGGAAGGTATAACCTTGAGAGGATGTTCAGAAATAAGATTTTTTTCAAAATTAATCATATACATGGATTGAATTTATCAAGAAATTTCCATTGGAGGAAGATGTGATATGTTCAATATACATGTACGATCGAATCGAATAATGATTGTAGTGAACTATATGAATATATAATAAAACTCTGTATGTCATGGAAATATATTTATTATAAAGTAATTAGAAATTTATTCAATCCTTAATAGTTGTCTTTTTGTTATTTCTTGATATAATTTACATTTACACACACAAAATGAGGATGAATTACATTTATTACAAGCAGTTCCATCAACTTCATCACCTTCTTGAATAAAACATCTCAAAACACAACAATACTTGACTCCATCGTAGATATTGTCTTTTTTTTTTTGATGAATTTCCAAACATTCTTCATTTACCTTGGTGTTTCGCAAACAGAATATGGTTGTATTACATCCAATACAGATAATATGTTCATCGTTGAGTGAATACTTTCCATTTTTCTTTAAATGAATTTATATATATATATATATATATATATTTATATATATATATATATATATATATATATATTTTTATATATATCTATATATATATATATATATATATATATATATAATAATACTAATATCAATGAACAAAATATTCAATGTAAATTCTCATCTACTTGACTCAATAATTCCATTCGATAAATAAGATGTTGTTTCTGTTATTGAAATATACAGAAATGCAAATTTGTTGATTTTATTTTTCTATCATTTGGAGAAATTACGATTCCAACATTGTAATATTGCATTCAGTCGATGATTGAGGTCATATAGATAACCTCTATAATAAATTACGATTGCAACTTTGTAATATTGCATTTACTGAAAATTATTTCGAAAACAAGTCTCGACTTGTTTTGAACGGATATTTATTTAACCTTTAAGGTTACATACATACGAGAAGAAATGTGCTAATTTTCAGTTTCAGTGTAATTAGTCTAGTCAACAAGAGAGCTTCATAAACGTATTGTGAGATTCAAGTGAAATAAATTGTTGTTTGAATTTTATTTCTGAATAATGACCAATGAATATATTCACGTTGTGTGTTCTGGGCGAAGACTTTTCACTGAACTTCAATACCAAAATCAATTAGGACATTGCAATTCTGGAATACTGATGGTAAAGAAGAAAAAATTATTACCTCTTATATAGTGTTTGAAAATTGTTATATAACGACTAATAATAATGTTGACAGTGATGACGAAAATGAGGACAAGAAACTTGACAACAGGTAACGTAGCAAAAAAAATAAATTCTATACAGTATTTAATAGTTTTGAATTTTCTCAGGTTCACTATAAACTTTATTTGTACAAAACAAAATCTTGGATTTTTGAGAGGACTCGGTAGACCAGCGGTAAGGTGAACAACCGCCTTATACCGTTTGTAAACCGAGGATTGTGGGTTCGAGTCCCACCTCGCTCTTGGGTGTTGTGTATGTCCGGAATTTAGTGGTTATTTAAGATTGAAATTTGTTGGGTAATGTACATAGTTTACAAGCCCATTGGCCGTTCGGAACCGGCGTTAAACTGTAGGTCCCTCGAGTAAAAGAAAAAAAAAAAAAAAAAGATTATGGATTTTATATTGTACATTTTGCTGCACCTTGTGAAATATGTCAACCTCCGTTATTGAAATTAAAAGAAGTAGAACCTCGTAAATATTATGGTTATAGAGTGGAATGGTCATAAACTTCCCTCATTTATCTGAAAAATTTTCAGTAAAAGGTAAGGATTTCACCTTTTTAAACAAACAAAAAAAAAGTAAAATGTGGTTTCTTATTACAGGGTCGAATGGTTATGAATGTTTTAGATAAATGAAAAAATATAAAAAAAAATATGGTCTTTTCTATCTACACATAATTTCAACTTACATTTTCTTTAATAATTCAAGAAATTTTCAGTGGGTAAGTTATATTGATGAATAAAATATAAAAGAAATAGGGTTTTACACATACACAACTTCAAAGTTAACTAAGTAAGTCAATAAATTTTCAGTAGTGGGTAAGTTATATTGATGAATAAAATATAAAAAATATGGTTTCACACATACACAACTTCAAAGTTAACTAGAACTCAATTACTTTGTCGTTTTTACATTTTCTTTATTTCAAAGAAAAAAATTTCAGTAGTGATTTTTCTAAAATAAAATAGTTTTATAACTTATATGTAGAGATATATTATAGAAGTGATTTTTCTGAATCAAATAGTTTTTCTTTCTACGAATAAAAAAAATGTCTAAGAACTATATATATAAATATATATATATATATATATATATATATATATATATATATATATATATATAAATATATATATATATATATATATATATATATATATATATATATATATATATATATATATATATATATATATATATACAGGGTGATTCATTGAGAGGGGCGACCGGCCGTATCTCGGAAACCGTATGTCCTAGAATTTAGGGAAAAAAATTCTAATATGAAAGTCTGCCCAACGAAAATGAATACAAATGTTTTTGAGTCCATAGTTTTCCGCTAGGTGGCGCAATCTACCACTTAAAAAATATAATTGGATTTTTCATGAAATATTCCCCAATTTAGGTTGGTAAAAAATATCAACTTTAGAAACTACTGACCTAGTTCTACAACTTTTGTTGAAGTAATTTTTCTGTATTACCTGAATTATTCTGAAATGGTGGGGGAAGTTCCCTTTCTTTGACATAAAAAGACTGTAACTCCATGATGCATGAACCGATTTTCGAAAACGTAGACTCTATGCAAAGAGTATTGAATGTAGATTTCAGTAACAAATAACAATAACAGTTTTAATTTTCCAATCGACAACTAGAGGGCGCTATATAACACCTAGCTCTATTTATGATTTTTTTTGAGAAATTTCAAATGCAATGCTATAAATCTAACTAGCTAACAAAAAGCCAAATTTGATGACTTATTGACCTGTCAAAACCGCGAACTGATATCTCTTTTCATTCCAAAGATATTGGCATTATTTTATGAGTGTTGATGATTGTTGGCTCGCCCTGTAAGGTGGAAGAGAAATTATGTTGCTAGAATTGTTTTGAAAATAAAATAACAACTAGAAATGCATCTAGAAAATATTTACTAACATTACATAATGAAACAAAATTAGTCCGGTCAAATTAGACCAAAAAATAGTGAAGTTATAAAAATTCGCACCCATCTGAAAATTGGTCATCGATCTGATACGTGCAAAAAAATTTACTCGGGGTCGAATGTCACAAAAACGGGTTTTATGCGATTTTCAGCAAAGCAGTAAGTTTTATCATGGAATTAGTTCAGACAAAAATTGTAGATCACCTAATTATCTATAAAAAACGTTCGAATAAATTTTTTCCTCAGAGCCACCGCTTTTGAGATAAACGATTCAGAAAGTTGAAAGAAATGCAAAAAAACACTAGCTCAAAGGTGGCGTTGAAACGTGCATATTATGACGATTACAACTCTTTCAACTTTTTTAATCCTTATATCTCAAAAACGGCGACTCTTAGAAGAAAAAGTATTTCGAAATTTTTTATAGATAATTATCTGATCTACAATTTTGATCTGGGCTAATTTCATGCTGTTGTGAAATAATATGATAAGGATGCATTTTATAATCCTTTAATATTCTTTGCACCAAAGAATAATTCAATCCTAGATCTCTTGCAATTTTTCGAATACTCAAATGGCGTTCAGACTTAACTAGCACCAATACGTTAATAACATTTTCTTCATTGCGACTTCTACTTATCCTATTTCTTAATGCTACAGGTTGAAGATTGGCGGTTTCTCGCAATCTTTGTGCCTATCTTTTGATTAATTTCCGAGAATGACGGCGTCTTTCAGGATATCGTATCGCATACTCCCTTCAGCAATTACTTTATTTTGTAGACTTTCAAAATCTACACTGAGCATATCATATGCCTCTTCATTTGAATAAAAAGGCATTATAATAGTATATTATTCAACGAGCACAAAATGATTGCTATTTTTCACGAGGGTGAAGTTTGCGACACGAGCTGCAAGCGGGTGTCGCAATTCACCCGAGTGAAAAATTATAATTTTGTGCGAGTAGAATACTATACTTTGTCCACGACTTCCTTGAAAATATTAGTAATAATCTGCATTTTCAACAATGAAAATAGTTATCAAAAGCGTTGACATAACATTTTCTGTGTTCACTGAAAACTGCATACTCACGTAAACGTCAACTATTTCACTTGACATCGATTCCATTCCTTTTTTTCACTCTGAGAAAAATGAATTAGATAATTTATTAAAGTAAATATTCAATAAGTTCGGCATTATATTAAATATTAGCTTAATAATTTGCCTAAAAGTTATCTTAATTACATAAAACATAAAAATCTAATAACAATACTATCCTAACAATGTGAATGATAGTCTCAAGTTTGGACATACGTTCTGAGTATGACGTCATGCAGTGTATAATAAATCATTATACACACTAGTGAATAATAGGTATAGTTGTACTTCAGGAAGCACACGTATAATGAATGATTTATAGTACAGTCGTGGACAAAAGAGTTAGTTTGCAAACAGTCAGAATAAATTTGACGGCAATAAAAACTTATAAGTAAACAATCATAAAATATTAGTGTCATTTCCATAGGTAACTTGCTGACTTTTGAAACATCTATCTCTCAACAGTTTAACATCATTCGTAATACTGCAGCTAGTCCATGAACATAAAACTATAAGAGACCGTTTGAGCGATTTGGGATTGAATTTTTACCCAAAAATTTTTATCCGAAATAGTTCAAAGCAAATAATGGCAAGCATTTTGAGTATTTAAAATAATGAGATAGTGGGAGCGTTTTGTAAATTTCTGTTATGAGTTGCTCCCGTAGTTTTGTTTCATTATGTAATGTTAATAAATATTTTTGTGATGCGTTTCTACTTGTTATTTTATTTTCAAAACAATTTTAGCAACATAATTTCTCTTCCACCTTACAGGGCGAGCCAACAATCATCAACACTCATCAAAAAATGCCAATATCTTTGGAATGAAAAGAGATATCAATTCGCGGTTTTGACAGGTTAATAAGTCATCAAATTTGGTTAGCTAGTTAGATCTATAGCATTGCTTTTGAAATTTCTCAAAAAAGATCATAAATAGAGCTAGGTGTTACATAACGCCCTCTAGTTGCCGATTGGAAAATTAAAAGTGTTTTTGTTATTTGTTACTGAAATCTACATTCAATACTCTTTGCATAGAGTCTACGTTTTCGAAAATCGGTTCATGCATTATGGAGTTACAGTCTTTTTTATGTCAAAGAAAGAGAACTTCCCCTACCATTTCAGAATAGGTAATACAGAAAAATGACATCAACAAAAGTTGTAGAACTAGGACAGTAGTTTCTAAAGTTGATATTTTTTACCATCCTAAATTGGGGAATATTTCATGAAAAATCCAATTATATTTTATAAGTGGTAGATTGCGCCACCTAGCGGAAAACTATGGACTCAAAAACATTTTTAATAATTTTTTTAGGGCAGATTTTCATATAAGAATTTTTTTCCCTAAATTCTAGGACATACGGTTTCCGAGATACGGCCGGTCGCCACCCTTAATGAATCACCCTCTATATACATATATATATATATATATATATATATATATATATATATATATATAAATATAGATATATATATATATATATATATATATATATATATAAAAAAATATATATATATATATATATATATATATATATATATATATATATATATATATATATATATATATATATATATATATATATATATATATATATATATATATATATATATATATATATATATATATATATATTTAGTTGGGGAACAAATCGGCATCCCTACAAACATCGTAGTTAAATGGCATCCTTATCTGTATATCGTGTATATTGTATTAGAAATGTGGCCAAAGTGAACTCCGTTCAGCACAACGGCTACTTTGGCAACCATTTGTATATTTTCACGTACAGAGGAGAACCAAAGTGGCATCACTACAGTGTTGCCAATTCCTAAATAAGTAAGCCGGTTTTCATGTTCTCATGATCTTCGGAATTAACTTGAACATTTTCTGTAAAATGTAATTGTTTGAGATACATATCACATAAAGCTGGATGGCTGCTTTGGTTCAAATGATAAAATAGAAGATTCTGTGAGAAATTTTTTTGTATATGATTTCAATTGAAGGTGACCTTTTCACTTCTTGATCAGGTGCTTAAATTTTAATACATTTTATTTTCTATTTTAATAAATTCAAAATAATCTTTGTTCCTCTAATATCATGTGTTCCATGAGCTATAAAATCTGCATTTTCACGTTTTCAGATTTGTTTAATTTTTGTGATATATTCCAATGATTCAATCACCTACTATATTAATATAAGTTCGAATTTATTATAGTGTTTTCAATAAAAAATTAATGCCTATATTTTAAAACAACACAAAATAATCTCTTGCGAATCATTCATAAATGTTATAGGTATTGAGTTTATCAGGTGAGCAGCAGGTTATGAATTTCTTTGTTTCCTGGTATCTTTTCACATCTTTGGTTTGATAGCATTTGGTGAATTAGGTTATCAAAATTTGCGAGGATAACCTATTTTCAAGTACTTTTATACCTTTCGCTTCTAGTCTGTAATTGCCTTAAAATAATATTTCGATTACTTCCAAGTTTAAATAAATCAGGATTTTTTCAGGAGTAAAGTGAATGGGACAAACATTAGAGTAACAGGTTTGTTATCTAAATAATTTGTAACTTTGATTGAACACTGAATTAATTAGTAGGTCAGACATATTACTCGAAAATCACATTTTTATTATTAATGTACCTAGTTATAGATACAGACAAAAACTAAGGTGTCAAAGAACGTGCATAAAAGTAGAATTGAGTAAAACATTTTTCAAAAAATATTAACTTAATGAGTAGATAAGAACACACTACACAAATAACGAAAACTGAAATAATAACGTATTTCATAGATTTCTTTGAATCAATAATAAATCTGAATACACTACAACGCTGATTTTTTTTATTGAATTGATTAGCTACTCTTTTATTTGTGACCATGTTTTGTTTGAAAATATTTCAGAATATTTTTCGATTAAATTGTTCAGGTTTCTTCAGTACGATTCTTTCTTGAATGTGGTTTATGAAAAATTTCTTGGTTAGACTTTTTTGTTCTGCTGTCCAAGGAACCAATATTCACTTTGCTTAAGGTTTTGTTTCAGTAGACAATATTTTAGGTGGTTTCATGTCTAAGGAATCATTTTGCTGCATTTCGCAGTCTTGCTCAGTGTTTTGTTATTTCCTATCTGTATATCATGTTCCAAAGGAATGTAATTTTCTGTTTACTCATCTATTTCAGGATGCCAATTTTTGCAAACTTTTACCTTTATATTTTTCTAGGTCTTCCTCTTGGCATACTAACAGCAACTTACTTATTTTTCCAGTTTGATAAATTTCGTCTGGTCATCTATAACATTCTTCGTGAGTTTTATCAGTATGTCCCATGAAGGATGCAAGCTGCTGTTCTGCAAGTTCAGTTTTTTCCATGTTGAATATTTGTGTTATTGTGGCTAGATGTTTTCTCAGCCTAGTTGATGTTAAAAATTGAGCTTTTTCATTGTCACCTAAAGCTAATTCAATCTCAGTTCAAAAGAATTCAATCTCAGTTATTAAAGCTAATTGAGCAAATTTTTTCATAACCCCAGTACCCATTCATAGGAATGAACGTTTTAGGTACACCAAACAGATACTCCACGACCCCGTTTTCCTCTTATAAAAATAAACGAGAACCTCCAAATTCCCGCCATAAAGCCCATAATTATTTGAAATTTCAATCTTCCATGTTTACGGATGCTAAAGTAACTGCAATCTGTAACAAGTTCGTTACAAACAAGATTGCCGAGTATATATGGATGCCAAAGTAACCGCAATCTGTAACGTGTTCGAAGTAAATAAAATCGCGATTGTAGCACTCTAGATACTGTTTTCGAAAATTCAAATTAGAATTCAAATATTAAATGTCGACATAGACCGAACAGTAATGAGAATATTTTAAGAATAGTTAAAACTTTAGCTTCATCGACCAGAAAATTAAATTTGATGAAAAAATTTCAATATTTCTCAATAATTTCCATCCTCGTATTATGACGATTTTCTCAATATTCGATCGAATGACATTGTTATATCTATCTCTTAAGATAATATTTATTTCCTGAAAATTTGATATCCGAAATAACTGTGATTATAAGGCAGAACAATTTCATAATAGAGAAGTTATTAGACATAAGTTCATACATAAATCTGATAAATATTTTGAAATCTAGACTCTAAATAGCCCGAATTACCTATGTAACTAACTGACAGGTACTAAAATTATATGATATTTTTTCAAAGAAATTATGAATTTTCAGATTTTCAGTTGACTGAAAAAAAAACATTTCTAGCCAATTCTATGTTTTTATGAATATTAATTTGTTTTTTTTAAAGTTTTTTGGTGCTCTGCAAATAGATGCTTCTATAAAGCATATAAACCTTTTTTGAAATGGTATTCATTATTTAGTAAGGTGTCATATTATGAAAAAATGTTACTCAATAATCTGAAACTAATATCATTTTTTTCTTAGGGGAAAATGATCAAAAGTTCAATTTCACTTCCATGTAGAAGAAACGAAACTGAATCAATCATCATAATAATTACTGTCATTAATTTCTATATAGTCGGAGAAGTAGATGATATTTTTCAATATTACACTTAAACTTGAATAATGAATAGTTACGAATTCACAGAAATCAATACAAATGAAAAAACGTTTTAGATCCTGTCCAAGAATTTCAAAGTAACAGCCTTTCAATGAATTTGAAGTGCACTTATACTTAGTTGGATTTAGCAAAATCACAATTCGCTTTTCATTTATAAACGAGACTAACGTAAATATCCAAACAATCACATAATTCGCTAGAGGATTGCCAGCCGCAACGTTGTCAGATTTATGGATGCCAAATTAACCGCTCCTCTGACTGCCTTGTAAGTATACACAATCGAACTAGCGCACCCTAGCACATATACACTCGAACTACAATATACTCGTATTTTTCGAAGAATTATCAAAATAGCATCCATCGTTTTAATCGCTTTTACGCATGAATAATAAGTATATCAACACACAGGAAAAGTTTTTTGAGAAAGTCAAATTGGCATCTGTATATTGGATGCCAATTTACTTCGGATGCTACTTGAACCGCAGATTTTGCAGGCGGGATGCCAATATGGACGCGAACTAAATATATATACATATATATATATATATATATATATATATATATATATATATATATATATATATATATATATATATAGATATATATATATACTTATATATATATATTTTTTTATATATCTAATTATATATATATATATATATATATATATATATATATAAATATATATATAAATATATATATATATATATATATATATATATATATATATATATATATATAGATCTGTTAATATACAGTTAATTAAATTTCAGATATACAATTCATTAAAAATCTTTGAATAATTTTTTTTGAATAAAATGTAAAAATATGTTATTTAACACACTATTTCAAAGTACATTTTCTTATCGTCTTTTAGAATATACGTTATTGGATTTGTTAATTCAACTTTACTAATTTGAAAAATTTCTGTCGACCAACTTACCATATATTTTCTATCTAAGATACCTCTTGTTTTCGAAATTCTAACAAAATCTCCCACATGAAACTTGTTTCTAAGCGTAACAATTTTAATTTTATTATATACAGTATCTAAAATGTGTTTTTCATTTTTTTTTTCATTCACTTGTGATGGTTTCATACCGAGCGTTCTATGTTTAGTGTTATTATATTTCTCAATAATTTTCTGTAAAATATGTAACCATTCATATTTTCCTTGATAATTGAAGTGTTTCCACATCGAACTTTTCAATGTACAGTTAACTCGTTCCACTATAGCTGCTTTTTTCTCACTAAATGTACTATAATGAATAATATTAAATTTTTTCATCAAGTTTTGAAATGATTGATTATAAAATTCTTTTCCTAAGTCTGTTTGGAGATGTTTAGACGTTTTTTTTTTTCATTTTTTTTTAAGAAGAAGAAAAAGCTCCAATAAAGCATCTGAAATGTCAATGGAAAATATGGACTCGATTGAATTTTAATGGTCTATTAAAGATCTACGGAGTATTGTTCAATATTATTTAGATAAAATGGATGGAAAATTAGAAAACTATCATCGGTATATATATTTCGCTACCAATTTTGGATAGATAAACTATGGAATGTATTAGGGAGATTTGTGAATCTTTCTTATTATCTGGTAACATACATAACTGTTTCAGAGATTTAGTTTGAAAAATTAAAATTGTGGATACTGAATAATATCTGTTTACCAGAAGAACTTATGTATGAAATATTTCCAAAGTCAAAGTTGGTTGTTTCTGAACATTCGTATCTACAAAGAAATTTTACAAATTTCACAACTGACGAATTACAATATTTTCCAGTTGATTATCTGTTGAAGAAAATAGAATGTTATGAACTACTCAAGATATTCACTAAAATACCAAAACCATTGAGTTCATCTTTTAAATTATTAAGTCATTTACCATATTTCGAACACTATAATAGACTAGATTCTCGTCATCATATAGATGAACCCTTCAACTAGTCAAGCAAAATGTATAATTTGTAATAAAAAATACAACATTCAATAAATATTTTGTTTTTTATTTCAATAGGTTTCTACAGATCAGTTAAATTTATTTCATGTTAACAATGTTTCTTCACTTCTCGTTCATCAACACGACATTTATTAAGCCTCGTGGAATATCTGCTTTTTTTTTCTAAACACTCTTCCTCCCTTTGAATACAATTGTCAATGTTCTCTACTATTTCTACTGCCATAGTTTTTTCTTCATTCAATTCATCGTGACAAACGTTTAATTTCATTTTCAACATCTCAACTATTTGATCTATTTGTACTTTATATATCATAACAACATATTTATTCATCTCCATTTAAATATGTTTTCCATATTTCCATAATTATTTTTTTCTTTGCTCCAATAACTGGAAGGAATATTTGCTATTTCCTTACAATGATCTGAATACGAACAAGCCATGCACATCATATTCGGTATATCCGTTTCACTTCAACACTTTGGACAAACATATCTAACAGGTATAACCATTTTTCCACTTTTATGTATATATATATATATATATATATATATATATATATATATATATATATATATATATATATATATATATATATATATATATATATATATATATATATATATTCTTCGAATATGTAACAATTTTAAAATGTGACCGATTTTTGAATAGCAGTTCAAATTTCATATATCTACAGCTAATTAGTGAAGATATATCTTTATCAAACTGAAATTTCCATCAGACTATTTATATATATATATATATATATATATATATATATATATATATATATATATATATATATATATATATATAATATATATATATATATATATAACCTATAGAATGATTTCACAAATCAAAACAATTTGAACAAACATCATTAAAATTTTTCGTATATGAAAATGTAGATAATGATGATGTTGTTGATGAGCAAAAAAAGAAAAAATTGAAAGAAAAGTAAAATTTATATATATATATATATATATATATATATATATATATATATATATATATATATATATATATATATATATATATATAAGATTATTTTTTTATTTCTTTTCTACCCTCTCTCTCTCTCTCTCTCTCTCTCGGAAATGAAACAGTGAGTTGAGGAATTAATCATTTATTGAAAATTTTCAAAGTTTTAAACCAACGATAAATATAAAATACATTTTGTAAAGAACAATCAAGTGTGTTAATTAGATGTGAGTTACAATGGTTTGATTTCAAAATTGAATTCAATATTTCTAAATTAGGAAAATTTTCTTCTTCACTCAAATCCACTATTTTGTATTCCGGAAATAATTCTCCTACCCATTCCTTCTTCATACTGCCTTTTACAGCTATTGTGGTTGTTGTTGTTGTTGATGTTGAAGATGGTGTAGTAGTAGTTGTTGTTGTAATAGTATTGCAACATGATTCGTGGTATATGAACTCACTTAAAAAACTTTTTATTTCTTCTTGCTTGATTTGTTGTTGTTGTTGTTGTTGTTGATCACACGTTGTATTCCAAGATAATCCATGTATATTGTTTTTCAGCCAATTGATTTGTCTTCGCATGGAATAGGAAAATATTGTAACATCAAATGGTATTCTCACGAAAGCATGACGATAATGTTCATTTT
>JARQZK010003239.1:0-22908 GCA_030704885.1 Cynegetis impunctata | reverse complement strand
GTGTCACGGTGTTTTTAATTGAACTCCTCCGAAATAGCTCGACCGATTTTCATGAAATTTTGTGTGCATATCGGCTAGGTCTGCGAATCGGACAAAATTTATTTTTCATCCCCCTAAATGTTGAGAGTATTAAGGGTTAATTTATTTTTCAAACGAAATTTTGTTTTTTTTTCATGATACAGCATTCAAAAATACATACAACCCTAAATTTTCACTCCACTACGATCAACCCCTATTTTTCAATCGAATTTTTTTTTTTTAAATTTTATCCACAGATGCGCAATATGGTTGCAAGATGACAATCGAAAATAATAATAGTCGATATGAGAATATTTCTCAAACCCCTAAGTGATTAGGGTGGTCCACCCCAAACATTTTTATAAATTTTTTGGACTAAATTTTTAATTTTTATTTTTTTATGATATGCATCAAAAAATACATATAACTCTAAATTTTTACCCTTCTATGAACAACTAATATTTTTTAATAATTTGAACAACGTTTGCTGGGTCCGATAGATTGATAGATGAATAGATAGAAAGATAGAATGATAGATTGACAGTTAGATAGATAGATAGATAGATAGAAAGGTAAAAAACTATCTAGATAGATAGTTAGATAGATAGAGATACATGGGCAGATAGATAGAAAGATAGATAAAAATAGTTATTTTTCTACAAACGTCAAAAAATGACAAGGTTCGCGCATTGACAACAATATGCGAAGTGGCCCTTTTTTTCATTTTCCTTCGTTACCATGACACCGTGCGCGAAGTAGTGTGCGAAATACTTACTTCGCACACTGCATGTAAACTATATGGGATTTTTATATTTCAACCTTTATGTTCCTCAATCAAGCAAAAATCCAAGAAATCATGTATAACATTAATTAAGGCTTTCAAAGTGAGAAAATTCAACACTACCTAATTTTATTCATTATTTGCAATGTTAACATAAATGGTGCAGCCAGTGCACGAACCAATATTTATTCCTAAACCAGATAAATCAGATTCAGCTCGTGATATCGTAGTTTTGGGAGTTGGAAGCCCATCCATCTTTGATTTGCAAGCAACTGCCGTAGAGGTGACAGCACTTGATCCTGAAATTTCGCAGTCTAAAATTTTATTTGATATTTGAATTTTATTGTTGATAGAATCTTCCACGTATCCTTCGGCCACAGTCGAAGATTTCCATCCTCCATGTCGCTTCAAAACACATAATATCGGCCCCCGTATTAGCAAGGAGTGTGGCTGATGTTCTCCGAAAACAATGGCCCGTGTAGGCATCAGGATTTGGTAATTTTAGGTGTTTTGCTATTAAGCTAGGCATCTTTTCAATACTATTTATTTCAATAACTTGGTTAAAACATCTCTTATTTTGATACTTCAAAAACAATCGGCGACTGGTCGCATAACTGGACGAAGAGCCCGCATATTTTCGGTAAATGTCAGTATAATTCCAAATTTGAAACTGTAAAAATTCGTTGTATATTCGTTTTTGTATCGGTGACTTAAACAATCCAAAATGGAATTTTTATCTTCTATGTCATCGACCGTCATTTTAGTGAGTTCCTCACGGCGGCAAGCACCCGAAATAGCCAGTATTAAAACAACCTAAAAGGAAAATCAGTAATTTAAAAAACACATAAAAACAATCATCAAAAATCTACCTTAACCAACAAATAGATTTCATCATCTGCCTCTCTTATGAATTGTTCAACTTCCCTCTCTAGTCAATACCTTAGGATTTCTTAGGATGGTTTCCAATTGACAATTTTCTTTTTCAAATATGGAACCAACTTGCGTGGTAAATTCTTCTAAAATCCACGTTTTCTTTAACAGTTGAGTGTTGCTTTCAACATAGAATATATGCCATAACGTGGAAGACTTCAGCTTCTTAGTCTTCTCTGCAAAATATGCCAACAGCATATTTTCTGATATTTTTCTGGCTTTATTCTTCTTCACACCACTCTTTAAATTGCTGATATGCATTTTCATACTGGCGCCTCGATTCTCCCGGTCCAAATAAACAGATTGTTGAAATTACTGAAATTGCGCCGCATCTGTCAAGTTAAGTGGAGGTACTGCTTTACTTTCATTCCGTTTCATCGCCGCCTCGAAATTTCCATTATTTTACCGCTATACACCCGACAACCCTTTCAATCACACCCTGCGCACGACCCTGAAACACACTCAACCCCGACACCACCACTAACTAAGTTACTAAAATAGGCACGCAACGCAAATTGACGCCAATAAAAAAGTCACTCCAAAAATAATTATCAAGAACTGTCACTTTAAATAATTGTCAACAAATTCCATTTTAATGTTCCATAGCAGTTACAGCTAATTACTTGATTTGAAAAAACAGTTTAAGCCAGTTCAATACTATTTTTCATTTTAAGCTAAGCATGTTACTTATTTTAGAACAATATATTTGACGTTTGTAGAAAAAATTTGTTTTGCATCTCATGCGCCGAAATAACTTTGGTGAACTCGACTATTTTTTCAATCTCGCACCTGCCACCAACCCCTCCACTTCTACCACAACGCCCCACTCTCTACCGACGTCACATTGACCTAAACCTCATCAATCCCCCTTGCTGCGCCCTCTACCGGTTAAAAAAAACAAATCTTAGGTTCTCGATCACCAAAAGTAGCATTTCGCGCCACTAGATACAAAAATAACTAATTTAATAAACTAGTTTATTAATGACAGCGATTAATGGTTGAGATAGTTTTAACGCCGAGTGAGCGGAGCGAGCGCGTTTAATATTTCGAGACCATTAATTCGCTTACATTTAGATAAACGAGTTATTACAAGATTTTTCACAGTCCGACCTCATCTCATGAATTGAGTATAAATTCTTGATTGAAATGAATTTTTATTTTGCATGACAGATACACTCGACACAATATAAATTTCTATGTTCATTTCAATATATTTATATTTATGCTCCCGATGGAACAATTTGAGAAATTCATAAATGGAATATTAGACATGTGACATTCTGAATAGTTCACATTACCTAAAATATCCGATAAGGAATATGTGGAACTGGTGGAAGCTGAAGTGTTATTTACTTTCGAACGATTATTGCATAAAAATTTTTCCGCAGTTTCTACTTCATTTTGTATAGAGTTAAATTTTTTGATTTGAATTATGAATTCCTTCTCTCTGTGGAATAACAGTATAGACACAGAATAATTCAACTATTCCGTGCTGAATACTTCTGTGTTTGGTTGCCCATGACAATCATACATTAAAATAGGAGAAATTGCACATTAAAATGGGTCATTAATGATCAATTTCGTGTACGTTAAAGTAAGCTTTTATTTAGAGGTCGACGGAAATAATAATTTATATGGCAAAACAAAGTTTGCCGGGTCAGCTAGTATTTATATATAAATGTTTATTCCTTAAACAGTAGGTATCTTTCTAGGGAATTCTGGCAGGGATATTAAAGATAATTACCTTCGAAGACTATTTATTAAGGGTAGGTTATTAAAATGGGATTTTCAACTTTATAATTTAAAAGTTCTTGGAATACGTTATGGTTTCAATATATAAAATATAGTGGAAAATATCAAGTCAATCTGATCGTTCAGCAACATAAATGTTTGTATTATGTTTGAGTTAGAAAATTCCCAGTAATTCTAAATAATTCAATTTGGCACCTTTCCTAAATTTGTGAATAATTTGAAAATCATCTATTTGAGGAAACGGATGGTAATTTTCGCCGCAATGATTCAAAAACGTTGAATCTCTTTTATTTTTCGAAAAATATTGCTGGTTTCTTTGAATATCATTTCTAGCGATCGAGCAGTCTGAGAAATATGACGTTACAAAGCTTTATTCAAAGTAGTAACAGTTTTGATATTGTATTTGAGATATATTTCAATCGCTATCCAGAAAGAAGAGAACTTAATAAAGGTATTTTCAAAAGATTAAGAGAAAATCTCATCAATTGCGGATCTAAAACAAGCAGAGCTAGATATTTAATATTAATTTTTAAATGTTTGCACATAGCTTCTTTAGGTTGTCTTCTTTTTATGTAGCGATTGAAATATATCTAAGATGCAATATCACAACTGTTATAACTTTGAATAAAGCTTTCTACCATATCATATTTCTCGTTATTTTCTTACGACATCCTAACTTTTGCGATTAAATCAGTAAATTTATATTATGAAGGATAAAAATGGGTACACCCTGCTGTAGATGACACCTGCCTACTTGAAAAAGCCCATTTTACAATATTACTAATATAGATGAAAATAAGGTGATTTCAAAGAAGTATAATAAAAATAATATTTTCTATAATTCAATATTTCATTATGAATGAAGATTTCGCGTCACGGAATACATATAACCTACTCCTTTGGAAAATTGTTCGATGAATTTGAATTTTTCTTGGTCACTTTATGTGATTTATAATTTATCTGATCTTACATTACACAGAGTTGGATATCGAGTTTTATCAAATAGGCCAAGCTACAGAGATTTAGAGTGAGCATTTTGTGCAAAAAGTGTTAGAAGAAAACCAGCTCCGCCATTGTTTGTAAAATAGTTCCACATGATATAGTGATATGTTTTTCACTCGACTTTATTATTTATATCTTTGTTATTGACAATTTTATGCAAAAAGTCGCGTTGTTTTTAGTTTTTTGCTTATAAAATTGAAACTATCAGAGTAATCGTGATGGTGTCAATAGACTTATTGTAGAAAATGAGAAGACTAAAAAAATGAGAGGTCGGACGACTCGATCAGACCCTTAGTCTAAGGGAGAATTAAAAAAAACCGGCCAAAATGCAGTTTTTTCAAAAGTTCATAACTCGGTTCTTTTTTGAGTTGAAGCTCAGATCCTCCGGTTAGTATTATTTATCTATATAAACTTTATTTGTGCGAAGAGCAGGAACTGTGCGACGCATAGTTTTTGATCTGTGACCATTTGAATATTTTACTATGCAATTTTTCAGCAGACCTGAATGCGACAGGTATAGTCCGATTTAAATTTACAAAAAAGATTTTGAAAGTAGAATTCTCATAGTTCAAAACGTTCATCTTGGTTTTACACGAAAACGCTGAGAAATATGTTAGAAATAAAGCTGAACATGACGAAAAAGGGCCGAGCGCGTGAGAGTAGTTGAAGAGTGGGGGTAGAGCAGCAGGCAAGAAGAAGTATGACATTCGAAAGCGTCGGCATTTTGAACGTGACAGTAATTTCTAAACGTTGTCAGATAATAATTGTAAACCCCCACTCTTCAACTACTCTCACGCGCTCGGCCGTTTTTTGTCATGTTCAGCTTTATTTTTAACATATTTCTCAGCGTTTTTATGAAAAACCAAGATGAACGTTTTGAACTATGAGAATTCTACTTTCAAAATATTTTTAGTAAATTGAAATCGGACGATACCTGTCGCATTCAGGTCTGCTGGAAAATTGCATAGTAACATAATCAAATGGCAACAGATCAAAAACTATGCATTGGACAGTTCCTGGTCTTCGTACAAATGAAGTTCATATCAATAGCTAATACCGGCCGTAGGATCTACGCTACAACTCAAAAAATAACCGATTTATGAACTTTTGAAAAAACTGCATTTTGGCCGGGTTTTTCCAATTTTTTCTCAGTCTGATCGAGTCGTCCGACCTCTCATTTTTTTCGTCTTTTTATTTTCTACAATAAGTCTATTGACACCATCACGATTACTCTGATAGTTTCAATTTTATAAGCAAAAAACTAAAAACAACGCTTTTTTTTGCATAAAGAACAAAGATATAAATAATAAAGTCGAGTGAAAAACATATCACTATATCATGTTGCACCATATCAATTGCATAGTAAAATATTCAAATGGCCACAGACCAAAAACTATGCATCGGACAGTTCCTGCTCTTCGCACAAATAAAGTTTATATTGATAAATAATACTAATCGGAGGATCTACGCTACAACTCAAAAAACAACCGAGTTATGAACTTTTGAAAAAACTGCATTTTGGCCGGTTTTTTCCAATTTTCCCTTAGACTGAGGGTCTGATCGAGTCATCCGACCTCTCATTTTTTTTGTCTTTTCATTTTCTACGTAAGTCTATTGACACCATCACGATTACTCTGATAGTTTCAATTTTAGAAGCAAAAAACTAAAAAAACGATTTTGCGATTTTTTGCATAAAATTGTTAATAACAAAGATATAAATAATAAAGTCGAGTGAAGAACATATCACTATATCATGTGGAACTATTTGACAAACAATGGCGGAGCTGGTTTTCTTCTAACACTTTTTGCACAAAATGCTCACTCCAAATCTCTGTAGCTTGGGCTAATTAGAAAGCGTCGGCATTTTGAACATGACGGTTATTTCTCGGCCGTTTTTCGTCATGTTCAGCTTTATTTCTAACATATTTCTCAGCGTTTTCATGAAAAACCAAGATGAACGTCTTGAACTATGAGAATTCTACTTTCAAAATCTTTTTTGTAAATTGAAATCCGACCACACCTGTCGCATTCAGGTCTGCTGGAAAATTGCATAGTAAAATATTCAAATGGCCACAGATCAAAAACTATGCATCGGACAGTTCCTGCTCTTCGCACCAATAAAGTTTATATTGATAAATAACACTAACCGGAGGATCTACGCTACAACTCAAAAAATAACCGAGTTATGAACTTTCGAAAAAACTACATTTTGACCAGTTTTTTCCAATTTTCCCTTAGACTAAGGGTCTGATCGAGTAGTCCGACATCTCATTTTTTTCGCCTTTTTATTTTCTACAATAAGTCTATTGACACCATCACGATTACTCTGATAGTTTCAATTTTATAAGCAAAAAACTAAAAACAACGCGTTTTTTTTGCATAAAATTGTTAATAACAAAGATATAAATAACTGACATTGAATTCTCGCACATCACTTGGTGAAACATCATAAAGAATAAAGTATAAACTTTAAAATAAAAACACTTGGCTTATGTTTCACAATATAAAAAATCTTTAGATACTGTACTTAGCAGTAATAAAAAGTCGACATGTTTCGAGCTATGAACTCATTATCAAGACTGACTACAGGAGAGTATTGCATCGTAATTTATAAAACAGACAAAAGCAAAGGTGATACCTGAAAATCAATTTGTTCGTTTACAAGGGGTAATTGACTATTATGGGCGGAACTTATTTCGATAATTTCGAGAAGGTCAAGACGTTGACCCTTGTTACCTGAATGTAACAATTTGGTTTTGTTGAAATCCAGGAAGTGATTGAATTTCATACAATGTTCAGAGAAGCCAGTGATATTTTTGTTTTGTAAAATTGACTTTTTATGTTCTTCAACACGAATATTTATATTCCTTCCTGTCTGTCCAATATAGAAAGCAGGACATTCGTCGCAAAATATTTTGTAAATACCACTGTTTTCTCCGATGTTAGATTTTTCTTTATTATTGAAAAAAAAAAGATATAAATAATAAAGTCGAGTGAAAAACATATCACTATATCATGTGGAACTATTTTACAAACAATGGCGGAGCTGGTTTTCTTCCAACACTTTTTACATGAGAAAATCCCTGTAGCTTGGCCTAAAATCCAAATGAGCATTACGACCAATTACCTAAATTGCTATAACGAATCCGTCTGGAGTCTAGAGTCTAGAGAATCCCGTGTATTATTGATTAAATCTCACTGTCATGCATTTGGTGCCGAAACTTTGATATGTTTGTGAAACTAATTACACAACTATCAGTGTGGATACATATATTGATTATATTACATAAGTTCTGAGACATTCTAATATAACGTGAATATTTCTGCTACATTAAATGAAAATCAATTAAAATTGATAAGGGAACTTCCAGCTATCAGATCAGAAATTTTGTATCAAATTAATATTCAAATGCTAAAATAGTTTTAGTGCGAAGTGAAGGATTCTCAGTTGAAATTTTCTTTCCCTTTTTAAATGATTTCTGTGCTGTAGTTATAAGTACAAAAAAATCCAGAGAAAACCAGAAGTTAATTTGATATCATGGTAGGAATGCCCATTTTCGAGTTGAAATTTCAAGCGTTTTTGAGGATTTTCGTACCCTAAAACCTAAAACTACTCAAAATTCAGTAAAAAGGCAGATAATTTGTACATGAATTCTGTTGGTATTGAGATGCAATTTTTGAGGAAAAATTCCATGCATTTTCCAGGTCTTTGCATACTTTAATAACGTAACTTAATTAAAATAATTTTATTAACGTATTATATTATCACACTTTTGATATTAAGAGAGCGTGGTTCTCGATACTTACAAATTAACCTCTATATATATATATATATATATATATATATATATATATATATATATATATATATATATATATATATATATATATATATATATCGTTTCTATAACTCTGCTCATGTTCACTGTTCTCTTATCGAGAAAATGACAACTAGGATATTATGACAGAAAAAAAAATCACCAGAAGCCCCTAGTGTATTGTCACATTTTTTAATACTATATTAGACTGCCTACAAGACTATAGCTCTGCTTATGTTCACTGTACTCTTATCGAGAAAATGATAACTAGGATTTTATGTCAGAAAAAATAATCACCAGTAGCCCCTAGTGTATTGTCACATTTTGTTATACTATATTAGACACCCTACAAGACTAATTAAATAATTGAATAATTATTAAATAATTAACTTCCATATAATGAATCTTGGGAAACAAAGAAGCCCAAGGCGAAAACCTCCAAATAGGAAGAGAATATCATTATATTTTTCTATTTTTCAATAAATTTATTTCAGTTTTGTCATATATGTTCGTACAACTATTTAAAACATGAATTTTAAATAACAATCTGATTAAAAATCAATGAGTAAGTATATTATATACTTAAGACTATAAGTACATCAAAATTTCAAATAAAATTGGTTTATTCAAAAAAAGAACTTTCAACAACATAATAGTTATTTATGTACCAAGTGCGTTATATAGATCCTTATGCCCTGAGGGAAACATTCGGCCCGAGGGATGATAGTTGCCCGATGGGCGTTAGGATCTAGTAACGCACGTGGTGCATACAACATTTTATTTTTCACGAAAAATTATTTTATTATAATGAAAAATTGATTTTGAAATCGGTTCATTGCTCCTATACTTTCCCATTTCCTTCTCATAGTAGGCATGTCATTTGTTGATATTTTGACGTTTGTGAATGTTATTGTCATCATATTTACCCCGAGGCGAAGCTAAAGGGGTTATAGTCTCACGACAAAAAGTTGGTAACTGGCCCGATTTTAAAAATTCCAACGGATATCGATAAAACACATATGACTTCATTAGGGAATTTGAATTTCCAATTTTTCCCAACGAAGAATAAAAAAATATAGCGTTTTTACCCCGAGGTGAAGCTAAATTCTCACTAGAAAAAGTTGGGATCTGGTCCGATTTTAAAAATTCGGATATCGATAGAATACATATGATTTCATCAGAGAAGTTTTGTTCCCAATTTTTTTCCAACGAAGAATAAAAAATTATAGCGTTTTTTAGATAGGCATTACGACATGCGCATGCGCCAAGGTCGATATGTACGAAGTCCTACAAAACATGCGTCGAAGTGCTCTGTGTGCCACGGTAACCAAGCGACGTTGATAGCTTAAGCTTGATTCTGCGTCTGTGTCTGCTTCCCATCCATAGAGATATCTTATCAATTTGATTCATAATTTGCAGCAAAATGAGCCGGGATAGGATATTCAAATCCGACAGACAAACAATTAATTTTTTTGCTAAATTTTCACGGATTTTATTCGTAATATCGACTTATTAATACATTTATTGCAATTTTCCTTCATTTCATTCGTAAAATCGACTTTCATTGTTATTTAATTTATATAATAGGTACATTCAAAAAATATTGACGACATGCACATGCGCCGAGGCGTTTTTTCATTCCTAGGGCTACACAGTAGGGTGTCTTTCATTTTTATCAGTGAATGTCAACGCTGCTTTCTTTGTGTAGTCTTTTAGAAATAATGGAAATGAAAATGAATTTACTCAAGAATATCATAGAAAATGCAGCCAAAGCTGCGAATAATTCATTGCCGGAGAAATCCAAGGTCGTATACAAGGATTATGAAGTATTTGATCAATATAAGTTGCTTCATTTCTCCTCGTACAATTAGCGGGCGTTATGATCCATAACGCCTGCTCATAACGCCCTAGGGCATAATGAGTGTGTTTATAGCAACCATATCCAAGGTTAAATAAACATATAATACACAAGTGAAACATAAAAATTATTCCAATTATGCAAATAACCTACTCTGACAAGGACAACCATCAATTCAATTTAGATTTCGAGATGCTTCATTTTGAGTATAACTGCAAGCTTCAATTTATATGAATATTCAAAAGGGTTAAGTGGATCTTAATAGATCGCTCAGAGTTTCGATTAAAAGCTCAGATGAGCTTATAAAATGTGCACTAGAAGAAGCAGTTGTTTCCAGTGGAACACGCAATAAAAATGGGAAAATATTAAAATAATGATTTTCCTTTCTGGAACATATTAATTATTCAAAGACCTTATTGCAGTGTTTCGATGTTACGGACCACTTTTGTTTCCAGTAACCGATTTTTTTTCTCTCTTTGTAATCTACAATTTATTTCAGTTAAGTTTGGTTAAGTAGGAGATAATTTTAAAGAGAAATTTACTGAATAGCCTGAAAAACTTCAATTGCAATTGAAATATACAGTTATTTTTAATCGTATTTTCCACGAAATAAAAGACAGTATATATATGTATATATACAGTGTGGAACAGCCAAATCGAATAAATTCGATAACGAATAAATCAGAGCGTGTGGGGAAAAACGCTTGGACACGTTGATTTGTATTTTTAGATGCGCATTTTTTTCAAAAAAAAATAATTATATAGGGTGTGTCATGTGACAGTGGCCGATACCAACTTTCTTATTTTAAATGCAACCCCCTGTATGTTATTAGTTTTTTGGATTCTTCAGAAAATTCTAGACATAATTCATGTACAATGTCCCATACCTATCTTCAACTGTTTCGGAAATATTAAGTCTTTTCAGATGTATTACAAACGTTAGAAGACATTTCTATACCAGATTAGCATGTTGCCAAGACGTTCGCGGCGAACATTTTGAACATCTCTTACATTGAAATTAATGTTTTTTTGTTTTTTTTCCATTATTTGTGAAATAAAATAATTTTCTTTTTTTAATGTTAATTTTTGTAATACATCTGAAAACACTTAATATTTCCGAAACAGTTGAAGATAGGTATGGGACATTGTACATGAATTATGTCTAGAATTTTCTGAAGAATTCAAAAAACTAATAATATACAGGGGGTTGTATTTAAAATAAGAAAGTTGGTATCGGCCACTGTCACATGACACACCCTATATAATTATTTTTTTTTGAAAAAAATGCGCATCTGAAAATACAAATCGACATGTCCAAGCGTTTTTCCCAACACGCTCTGATTTATTCGTTATCGAATTTATTCCATTTGGCTGTTCCACACTGTATATATATATATATATATATATATATATATATATATATATATATATATATATATATATATATATATATATATATATATATATATATATATATATATATATATATATATATATATATATATATATATATATATATATATATATAAAACAAACCTCCTAGCGGAGCTGGTTATACGAGTTCACGAAACATCGAAATGCCTCCATATACCTTAGAATGGTGTATGTTAGAAACATTAAGTTGTTTATCACAATCAATGGAAATGATAGACAGTCTGTTTCGCCCTTATTTGGGGCTCATCAGTATCATCTATCCATCGAAAGTGATAACCAACCAAATATTTCTAACGACGTTATATTTTCCTTCCAGTGACTATATGGCATATAAATATGACACAGAGCCACCAGTCGGAAACAAATGAACCACATCCCACAGATAGAAGAAAACATTTCGGCAACATGAACTCGCACGTCCTGACACCCGAAGGTGGTTACTATAATCGCTAAGCAACAGTAAAGTTGATACATCTATTTGATGTAATTCAAACTTCACCCGCCGCAAGTAACCAGCTCCGCTAGGAGGTTTGTTTGATTAGTTTCAAATAAATGTCCTAGTTCACTTCATTTTATTGCCACGAACGTGTGTCGTTAGCACGAAGAATTCTGTTTTCTATTCAATTACTACCTGTAAAAGGAATAAAATTTGGAGCGCTTGTTACTTGCGGCGGGTGAAGTTTGAATTACATCAAATAGATGTATCAACTTTACTGTTGCTTAGCGATTATAGTAACCACTTTCGGGTGTCAGGACGTGCGAGTTCATGTTGCCGAAATGTTTTCTTCTATCTGTGGGATGTGGTTCATTCGTTTCCGACTGGTGGCTCTGTGTCATATTTATATGCCATATAGTCACTGGAAGGAAAATATAACGTCGTTAGAAATATTTGGTTGGTTATCACTTTCGATGGATAGATGATACTGATGAGCCCCAAATAAGGGCGAAACAGACTGTCTATCATTTCCATTGATTGTGATAAACAACTTAATGTTTCTAACATACACCATTCTAAGGTATATGGAGGCATTTCGATGTTTCGTGAACTCGTATAACCAGCTCCGCTAGGAGGTTTGTTTGATTAGTTTCAAATAAATGTCCTAGTTCACTTCATTTTATTGCCACGAACGTGTGTCGTTAGCACGAAGAATTCTGTTTTATATATATATATATATATATATATATATATATATATATATATATATATATATATATATATATATATATATACTGTCTTTTATTTCGTGGACAATACGATTAAAAATAACTGTATATTTCAATTGCAATTGAAGTTTTTCAGGCTATCCAGTAAATTTCTCTTTAAAATTATCTCCTACTTTATAGAAAGAAGCATTAAGAGCTTGGAAATAAGCCCCGCTTCTTTTATTAAATTATCATTTTAGCTGAATCAGTTATTCTAGGGTATCCTTTTGAGGATTGCAAAGAGATATTAGTCTCTAGGGGCTAGATCTGGCGAATACGGCGGTTGAAGAAGCAATTTAAAGCCCAATTCTAGCAGTTTAACCATCGTAACTATCGAACTATTACACGGTGAGTTGTCTTGTTGAATGAGAATTTTCTTCAACGCCATTCATTGTTCTAACATTTTCATACTATATATTATAGAATATTGTAGGTACTATGGTCTTTTCAAATTACCTTGGGCATAACTTTTGTAATCGACTGTACTGGTTTTGGTTGTCTTGGACGCCTTCACAAAAACAGCCCTCTGAATTTTCATCGATTTGAGCAAATGTAGTACTCATTTTGATAACAGCTTGCTTATGCCTCTTTTAAACCAAGCGTCTCGCTGGCAAATGTTTATTTTCGGTGGAGCAGAGCCCAGTTAAAACTCTTTCATCAACTTCATCTATAATTTTTTTATATATTGACCGTCTAGGGGTGTTTTTGAACTTATGAACGTGAGCAAAATAAATTACTATCTCTCCTATTATCAAATATTGGTCCTAACAAAACTTTTTTGAGAGGCCAAAGAGGTAATTTTTGTGTGTCTTATAAATTGTGAAAATTCTTGAAAATTACAAGAGTAACCTGGAAAATTGAATATTCTTGAGAAATTCTATTAGTTTTCAGAGTTTACGTTATGGAAATACTTCATTTCGATATAAAATAATTATTCCTTACCTTCCTTTCCACGTTCGAAGTTTCAGTTCATTTGCCTAAAATTTCATTCGGGATTTCCATAATTACAAGCGAGCATAAAACACAATTTAATTTGTATGAATTTCCAGACTCTCCCGTAAACTAATTAAAATATTTCCAAGAGATATTGTGTTCAATTATTGTCCGCAATTTCGGCAAGTTGTCATTCTAAATTAATTCGTCACAAATTTAATTGATGACATTTTCGAGTCCTCCAATATTGCTTCGAGCTTCGTTTTCCCATTGGCTTAGTTAAGCCTACGTGGCCATTTCGATTTATATCGGTCTTCACTAATTGATTCCTTGTTAGCGTTGCATTCTGTTTCAAATTGAGTGCTTGATTTTGAAACAATGATCATGTATCGGGATCTGACATGTCAGCTGGCGAACTCTGGCGGCTAGATGGATGAAGTTTTTATTTCCAATGTCAGCATATGCAATTGCATGACAAGTTTTTGAATTTTTAGAAATGAGGTCGCAAAAGGTGTATCAACTGTTATTCAATAGATCGTTGGCGCAGGGTATTTTTCCAGATATGTGGAAACTAGGCAAGGTGGTGCCAAGTCTGGACGAAAATCTGAAATTAACAATTATCGACCGGTTTCAATTTTATCTCATTTTGGGAAGATTTTTGAATCAATTATCACTGACTTGCTTTTTAATTTTTCACGTGGCAAGGTCTCTCTTCATCAGCACGGATTTCACAGGAAGCGTTCAGTTCTGACAAACTTAACTCCGTATGTTGATTACTTAACTAAAAGTTTTGATGAAGGGGTTCAGGTGGTTTCTGTTTACACAGATATAGCAAAAGCTTTTGACAAGGTCCATCATCAAACATTGTTGAAAATACTGGGGGATCTAGGTGTGATGGCGTTTTTGAAATGGTTGGAATCCTATCTGACTGGCAGATATACGTAATTGTTAATGGGGTAACATCGGAAAAAAATGACATCAGGTGTACCGCAGGGATCACATCTTGGACCTCTCCTTTTTTCAGTTTATATTTATGATGTATCAGACTGTTTTTTGCATAGCCACCACAGCTTGTATGCTGATAATTTGAAGATTTATAAACAGGTTAGAAGCTCTAGTGATTTAGCTTTGCTCCAGGAAGATTTGAATCATTTCTTTGAATTTTGTGAGAATAGATATTTGATTCTCAATGCACAAAAATGTAAGCATATAACCTTTACTAGAAATGTTAATGTCTTTACCACTTTTTTTATCTGTGGGAGGAAGTATGGTGGGGAGGGTGGATCAAATTAAGGACCTTGGAATTATTTTCGAATCTACACTGTCATTTGCAGTACACATTGACACTATCGTCAAAAAGAGCTTCAAGATGTTGGGTTTTGTACTGAGAGTCACAAAGGGTTTTAGGGAGGTAGTCACTTTGAAGACGCTTTATTTTTCTTTGGTTCGTAGTAATTTGGAGTATGCGAGTGTTGTTTGGTCTCCTCATTATCACAAATATATTCATCGTATCGAGAGTGTACAAAAGACATTTTTTAGAAATCTTACTTTCAGATTTAGTGGAAATTTGTATTTGAGAAGTTATAATGTTATTTTACGTTATTATAAGGTCTTGAGTTTGGAGCACAGAAGGATGTACTTCGATGAAATGTTTTTATATAGAATTATTAATGACGTATACGATTTTCCGCTGATTGGTTATTTATCTTTCAATGTACCGCAGTATTCAAATCGTCATGGTACTCTTTTCTGTGTCCCAAAAGCAAGAACTAATTTATATTATAATTCTGTTTTTCTAAGAATTGCACGTTTTTATAACTGGCATATTAAAGATATTGATATTTTCAATGAAAGTTCAGTTGCTTTTAAAAGGAAAGTATGCGGTTATTTGCTTCGTTACAATCACTTCTGAATTTTAGTTAATTCGATAGATTTAAGTAATTTAAGGATATTGTAATTTCTGTTTCTACTGTTTCTACTTTTTTTTTCATTTTACTCTTCTTCTTGGTTAATGTATCTCAATAATTTGCTCTTGTATTTAGTGGATCTCTGTTATTGGGCTTAGGCCTGTAGATGTCCCCATTTGTAATGAATAAATAAATAAATAAATAAATAAATAATGGAATTGAAAGTGTTAATTTTGCAAACCATAGAATCAGCAAGTCTAGAGTGTGTTGTTGAGTGAAAAATTGTAATTCTGAAGCATATACAAATGCAAGTATTAGCTTTCATCGGTTTCCGAAGCCAAACAAATATTTTGTATTGAGAGAAAATCATTGTGGAGAAAAGGAAAAGATTGATTTATTGAAGGTATGGAAAATCAATCTGAAAAAGAGCCACACAACTCCTAGGATGACGGTGTGTTCTTTGCATTTTACAAAAGAAAATTACATTATTCCAGGTAAATGAGTCTTGTGATTGAAACTTAGATTAGTTTCCTTTATCAATGAAAATTCCAAATGCTGCAGTCAAAACATTCAAAATTGTTGGATCTGTGTCACCTGGAAATTTATTGGTACAGGGTGCGGCAGAGAGGACGGACAGTTTTAAAAAAATCATAAAATAGTTAATTTTTACTCAAAAACAAATTTATTGATGGAATCAGGTTCGCAAGGAAATAGCATTTGGGACAGTCAAGTGTGGAAAATCACATCAGGCATGTTGTGGCCGAAATCGTTGATGCAGTGCTGGAGGCGTTCTTGGAAGTTCGCGTAGACTCTCTCCAACATCGCTCTCTCAACTTGGGCGACTTCCACGCGAATTGCGTCCTTCGACTCGTGCAGAGGCTTTTTCTCGTATACTCTAGCATTGAGGTGCCCACATAAGAAAAAATGGCATATGGATAAATCTGGGGACCAAGGAGGCCAATGAACATCGCCAAACCTGGAAATAAGGCGACCAGGGAAGAGAGGGCGAACAACGTCCATTGATGCTCTGGCTGTGTGGGCGGTCGCCCCATCCTGCTAGAACCACACACGTTGGATTGGAACACGTCGCCGTCGTAATTCAGGGAAAAAGAAGTTGGTGATCATTTCGACCTAGCGCTCCGAGTTCACAGTAACAGCACGACCATTACCGTCTTCAAAGAAGTAAGGGCCAATGATGCAAGTTTTCGATACACCGCACCAAACCGTTACTTTTGGGCTGTGCAGCGGTCTTTCGTGTAACTGTTGCGGATTTTCATTAGCCCAATAACGGCAAATTTGCTCGTTAATCATGCTGTTTAGGTGAAAGTGGGCTTCGTCACTCATGAACACAATGAGGTTCTCATTTTGATCGATCAGTGCTTCCATCTCACGTGCGAAGTTCATTCGTTGTGCATAACTCCGGGCTGTAACTCTTGCACAATGGCCAATTTGTAGGGGTGAAAGCGGAGATCCATACGCAAAATTCGCCTTACCGAACGATCACTGAGGCGAAGTGCAGCAGCATGTTTCCGGGCAGATCGAGCCGGACTGCGAAGAAAGGCGTGTCGAACGCGTTCAACATTTTCAGGAGTTCGAACTGTTCGCGGAGCTCCTCTTGGTCTTCTGTTGATCAGTTCACCACGCCTGCGAAGTGATTCAACCCAACGAAGGATGTTGTTTCGAGAGGGAACAGCTCTATTCCGATGAATGTTGAAGTGGCGACGAAACTCACGCTGTACGACGGTGACCGACTCATTATTTCGGACGAAACAATCATAAGCGAAAACGCGGTGCTCCACCGTCCAAGGCTCCATGACGACAACTGGTAAAACAATGCTAGGAACTCACGAGTTAAACGGCACCCTCCCCACCACTCTCGTAGACGGAGGGGGAGAGTATTACCCATCTCAAAAACGTCCTTCCTCTCTGCCGCACCCTATATTATTAGAAGAAATTTTTACAGTGATAAGTGGTACGATAAATATGTCTTCTCCGATCTTAGAAGACGACAAATTCATGGAAGGTTAAGTGAAATGATGGAGTAACAAATTTATGTACATGATGCTTATTAGATTGAAGTTAGTTATAAGAGAAATACACACGGAATGAAAAAGTTGTTCTTTGTATATTCATCATTAATTTTGTCTTTAATTTTGTTCAAATGTTTCTACCAATTAAGCGATTCATCGATAATTAACCCAAGATATCTGATTTCGGTAACCCTTTCTAGATTTGTATTGTTTTTTTGGTTGAAGAGCATATATCTATTTTTGTCAGCATTGATTTTCTGCTTATTGCAGAAGAGCCAGTTAAGATATAAGTCGAGATCTTCATTAACTTCTTGTATAAGTTTATTCACATTTTCTCCCGTGTATACTAATGCTGTGTCATCGGCAAAGGCAAAATATTGGGCTTTAAGATTTGCACATTGAAAGCTTAAAACATATAAGGAGTATAAAAGAGGGCCAAGGACAATTATAAAATATTCATCATCATCATCATAAGCCCAATTGCGTCCACTGCTGGACATAAGCCTCTCGTAATCTGTCCACTCATAGCGGTTTTGCGCCGACTGCATCCAGTTCGGTGAGATGCGTTTTAAGTCATCGGTCTATCTTGTTGGCGGGCGTCCCCTGCTTCGGTAGGCGTCATTTCTCGGTCTCCATTCGAAGATTCTTCTGGTCCATCGATTATCTGTCATCCTTGCAATGTGTCCAGCCCAGTTCCATTTCAATGTAGTGATTTTCCCTATGTCATCCGCAACACCGGACCTTCTGACTTCATTGTTTGGGAAAACAATGTAATATTACAGTTATAGAATAGTCTCCACAATACCAACTGTTGGGAAACCCTATACATCAATAAATATAAAAATTCCGGAAACCTAGTTAACGACCAAATCGAAGTAAACCCTTCTCCTCTCCTTAATCTGTTCAATGTAGGTACCTACTAATAGCTCTGAATGAATTGCTTATTGTTATTTAGTTTCACTAGGAACTCCTCTGTTATATTAAATTCTTCGTATAAATAGATTGTTTTGTAATACCATAATTTAGTACGAGATGAAGTCAATGTTATGACGAAACGCGTTTACTCAATAGATTTTATTCCAACTTGTGAAAAGTCAGTTTTTTTTGTTTATTTATAAAGTTATATTAACTTTTTCACCGTATGTTTACACATGATGTGAAATTCAAATCTAATGTACCCAAGAAGATCCCTGAGGCCATTTGAAATTATTACTTACGACAACAGCTTACTACGTTTTACATAGTACCTTCGAGCTATCGATGGATCACTAACGTTTTTTTAGTTACTTTAAAGCGACTAGAGACGCAATCTTCTACTGAACCAATTTTCATCGAGTTCTATGCTTTATCTATGGATATTTTTCATCGATACCTTAGGGAGTGACTGATATCTACTTGGAACGAAGTAAAGAATATCTCTTCGAAATTCTTTATTACTTATTTTTGATGGATGTTTCGAGAATGGAAGGGCAATAAATTTATAATGCGGAAACATCCTGAAGATAGACGTTGAATATTCATTCGACACTAACGAAGGATGTTCTCGAACTCCTTGGAAATGAAGCCCAATCGCTGAAGTCAAAATAAGCCTCCCTTTTCGTATATTCAAGGAGTGGAGTGTACCTACTTCCGATGTATTCACTACTGTGTCAGAAGTTCTATGGGACATTGAAATAATATATTATCCCTGGCATAGATGGAACGTATATTTAGGAAATTCGCACATATTTGAATGGGATTATATGAGTTGGAAACATCATAAAGAAGATTTATCTATTCCTGCAACCCCCAGGAAGTACTTTATATTTCAATTTATTGGTTAGAGTTCGCGCTTTGTAGAAAAATGTGAACTTGGTGTGTTTGGAATCAGAAATTCTTTGTTATTTGCATATTTAAGTAAGACAAAAATTCATTTTTGAATTGTAATTCGTTTGATATTTTAAAGTTTTTGGTAGGGGTAATAGTTATTTGATAAACTAGTTTATTAATGACAGCGATCAATGGTTGAGATACTCGCTCCGCTCGCGCGTTAATAGTTCGAGGCTACATTAATAAACGAGTTCATTACAAGATTTTTCGGTCGACCTCATCATGAATTGAGTATAAATTCTTGATTGAAATAAATTTTTTTATTTTTCACTTGTATATTATATGTTTATTTCACCTTGGATACGGTTGCTATAAACACACTCATTATGCCCTAGGCCATAACGCCCTCATTTGCGGGCGAATCATAACGCCCGCTAATTGTACGAGGAGCAATGAAGCAACTTTCATTGGTTAAATACTTCATAATCCTTGTCATATACGACTCTGGATTTCTCCGGCAATTAATTATTCGCAGCTTTGGCTGCATTTTCTATGATATTCTTGAGTAAATTCATCTTCATTTCTTTCAACAAATGACATGCCTACTATGAGAAGGAAAATGGATAGGAGTAATGAACCGATTTAAAAATAAAATCTTGTACGCACCACGTGCGTTACTAGATCCTTACGCTTATCAGGCAACATTCATCCCTCGGGCCAAAGGCCCTCGGGCCGAATGTTTCCCTCCGGTGCGTATATAACGCACTTGGTACATAAATAACTAAGTTTTTATAACAGATACATTTGAAACAATATAAATTTCTATGTTCATTTCGATATATTTATATTTATGCCCCCGATGGAACAATTTGAGAAATTCATAGATGGAATATTAGACATGTGACATTCTGAATAGTTCACATTACCTACAATATCCGATAAGGAATATGTGGAACTGGTGGAAGCTGAAGTGTTATTTACTTTCGAACGATTATTGCATAAAATTTTTTCCGCAGTTTCTACTTTATTTTGTATAGAGTTAAATTTTTCGATTTGAATTATGAATTCCTTTTCTCTGTGGAATAACAGTACAGACACAGAATAATTCAACTATTCCATGCTGAATACTTCTGTGTTTGGTTGCCCATGACAATCATACATTAAAATAGGAGAAATTGCACATTAAAATGGGTCATTAATGATCAATTTCGTGTACGTTAAAGTAAGCTTTTATTTAGAGGTCGACGGAAAACAATATTAATGAGGTATTTGCCCCATCTCTTTTAAATTGAGATGAATAAAACTTATTGAAATACAACTTGTAGCAGATGATAACATCTTTTATAGCTTATCAGTTGACAATAATAATGAAATAACAGACATAATAAATACTGAGCTTAATATTTTATTTTAGTGAAGAACAATTATTTTCAGCTAAATATAAAAAAACTCTATCGCAGCGAGCTGCATGAGAAAACAAGGTTTTCATAACGTATCCTGTTCAAAAAATCTATTAATCCATTTATGATTTTTCTTCCAAATCCAAAACAAAAATTTCGCCCTCTAATGTGTAAACAATAATTATTTCCTCCCCGGGGGTCAACCCCCAAACCAATTCGTCCCAAACCAATAGCATCCAAGATATCATAAGAAACTACGTATTTACAAACATTTAACCCAATTGCTACAAAAAAGCGCCCTTCATCGCGTAAACAAGATTTATTTCCTCCGGGGATCAACCCCAACCAATTCATATCAAAATAAATACTATATAAGGTATCCTACGAAACTACCTTCCTACCAGTGGCGGCTCGTGAGGTGTTGGTTTAAGGAGGCTACAAGAGGTGTTAAAAAATGCACCATAGGCGAAAATTTTTAGGATTTCAAGGTCAACCGCCTTATAGGCCAAGCTACAGAGATTTAGAGTGAGCATTTTGTGCAAAAAGTGTTAGAAGAAAACCAGCTCCGCCATTGTTTGTCAAATAGTTCCACATGATATAGTGATATGTTCTTCACTCGACTTTATTATTTATATCTTTGTTATTAACAATTTTATGCAAAAAGTCGCGTTGTTTTTTTAGTTTTTTGCTTATAAAATTGAAACTATCAGAGTAATCGTGATGATGTCAATAGACTTATTGTAGAAAATGAAAAGACGAAAAAAATGAGAGGTCGGACGACTCGATCAGACCCTCAGTCTGAGGGAAAATTGGAAAAAACCGGCCAAAATGCAGTTTTTTCAAAAGTTCATAACTCGGTTGTTTTTCGAGTTGTAGCGTAGATCCTCCGATTAGTATTATTTATCAATATAAACTTTATTTGTGCGAAGAGCAGGAACTGTCCGATGCATAGTTTTTGGTCTGTGGCCATTTGAATATTTTACTATGCAATTTTCCAGCAGACCTGAATGCGACAGGTATAGTCCGATTTCAATTCACAAAAAAGATTTTGAAAGTAGAATTCTCATAGTCCAAAACGATCATCTTGGTTTTACATGAAAACGCTGAGAAATATGTTAAAAATAAAGCTGAACATGACGAAAAAGGGCCGAGCGCGTGAGAATAGTTGAAGAGTGGGGGTAGAGCAGAAGGCAAGGATAAGCACGACATTAGAAAGCGTCGGCATTTTGAACATGACGGTTATTTCTCGGCTGTTTTTCGTCATGTTCAGCTTTATTTCTAACATATTTCTCAGCGTTTTCATGAAAAACCAAGATGAACGTTTTGAACTATGAGAATTCTACTTTCAAAATCTTTTTTGTAAATTGAAATCAGACCATACCTGTCGCATTCAGGTCTGCTGGAAAATTGCATAGTAAAATATTCAAATGGCCACAGATCAAAAACTATGCATCGGATCTTCGCACAAATAAAGTTTATATTGATAAATAATACTAACCCGAGGATATACGCTACAACTAAAAAAATAACCGAGTTATGAACTTTTGAAAAAACTGCATTTTGGCCGGTTTTTTCCAATTTTCCCTTAGACTAAGGGTCTGATCGAGTCGTCCGACCTCTAATTTTTTTCGTCTTTTCATTTTCTACAATAAGTCTATTGACACCATCACGATTATTCTGATAGTTTCAATTTTATAAGCAAAAAACTAAAAAAACGCAATTTTTTGCATAAAATTGTTAATAACAAAAACATAAATAATAAAGTCGAGTGAGAAACATATCACTATATCATGTGGAACTATTTTACAAACAATGGCGGAGCTGGTTTTCTTCTAACACTTTTTACATGAAAAAATCTCTGTAGCTTGGCCTATTATAATTTAAAAAAAATCACCCTAAAATATTAAGTAGGTACCTATTCGGGCAATTAATTAATTGTTGCCCAGCAAGAACCAACGGGGAGGTGAGACTTGTTTCTTGTCAGAAATAAAATAGGCCACTCCCAAAAATAGATTAAAATAAAATTCTTGTCA